>PVHP010009290.1:0-50780 GCA_004024765.1 Zapus hudsonius
TTTTTTTCCTTTTCTATATTTGTATACTCAGTAGTATCAGGTGGGACACCAACTTGTTAATAAAGGGGGGAAATAAAGTCAACTTTGAAGAGCAGGACATTCCTTCAGCATTCACACACATGCTGTACTTTCAAAAGAATCAGCATTCTTCCTGTTGTCCCAGTACAAATCAGTTGGTCCACTCTCAACCAGTTGCAACTGAACAGGTTTTGTCTCCAGCCTGAAATTTTCATTTACTTCTGTACCATGATCTTCTGCACATACCAGTCTACTTTTACACAAAGCAACCCTGCACAGATAAGGGCAGGCAGAATGCTTCTTTACACAAAATGCTTCTAGACCAGTCCCAAAAAATTTATTCCTTCCCCTCATAAGTCAAAGCTCACACTCTATAATTCTTTCTGTATTCAGGTCTTTCAACTCTGACCAGAAGAGTCCATCAACTATGTTTAGAGTACTATAAGGCATCTCTTAGATCAAGGTTTCAAATCCTTCCACATTCCTTTTGCAAATTAGTTCCAAAAGGCCAAAAACCACACAGTCAGGTTTCTAGCAGTAACGACCCCACTTAGCTGGTACCACCTTTTATATCATGTTTTTAAATTTTTAAAAATCATTTTTAAACTTTTTATTGATATCTTCCATAATTATAGACCATAAACCATTATGATTCCCTCCCCCTCCCACCCTCCCCTGTATTTCTTCCCTCTCTCAATGAGTCTCTGTTTTGTTTCAGTGTCATCATCTTTTCCTCTCATTATGTGTAGGTATTATCGGCACTGTGAAATCATGACTATCAAGGCTGTTTTGTGTCTGGAAGTTTGCATTGTTAATAAATCCTACCCTTCCTTTGACTCCTACAATCTTTCCACCAGCTCTTCAGCAATAGACCCTGAGCCTTGGAAAGTGTGATAGAGATATCCCAGTGCTGAACATTCCACTGTTGTTTTTTTCTTAGGACTATGGTATCTTTTGCATTATCCCAGTGGTCACCACTATCTCAAAAAGAGAAGCTTCTCAAGTCAAGAGTAAGAGTAGCATTATTCTTTGGGGATGCTTATTTTTTTTAAAGTGCTTTTAAGACAGTTTGGTTGGCATGATATATGCATTTAGCCACACAACAGCAGGTGGTACTCCCCTAGGGCTCATGACCTCCTCCACTATATAGAGTTTTTATTAGGTCTTTGGTACCAGGAGTGCTTTCCCTCCTGTGAAATGGGTCTCCAGTCCAACTAAAGAGCAGTTTGTTTCCCCCACAATAGACGTGCCTCTCTTGTCTCAGTTGGCTCATTTGGCCTGGCTGTGCAGTCTTAAGGCTTGCAAGGTCCACTGATGTTCACCACCATTGATGACTTCTCTCTCCCATAGGGCTGCATGCAGCCATAGCTTTTACCAGCTTTCTGTCTGCTGGTTAACAGAGAGGAGGTTTCCAGCTCAGCTCCAGCTTGATTTCTCAGTGACCTGCAGCCCAAGCATATGTGGTCTTTGAGAAACTTTATATGTACAATTCATGTGTTGGTACCATCATATCCCTCCTCCTTCCCCCATTTCCCTGAGAGCCCTCCTCAGTGGGGTTGCTGGAATTTTCCATGGAAGGGAGAGCTATGAGTTGTGCACAGCAGTTTGTGGGGGGGGGGCAATGCCTCAGGATATTCCTCCCACCATGGCTTTTAAATCTTCTGCAAAGTTCCCTGAGCCATGGTTTTATGAGTGATAGCTCATCACTCTCCAGACTGTATCAGTGTGACCTCTTGAACTGTTCCTTTACCACCACCTGCCTCTGGACCCTGCTGTAAGCTTAGTTCAGAACACCAGTGTGATTGCCAGGGCTTGCTGACTGGCCTCTCTCACCTTGTACTCCCTCCCTCAGCCCACCCATTTTCCATAGTGAAAACTTAGAAAAAGGGTTGTGTATATGTGGGGTGTGAATATTACCAAAGTAGTATTATGAAAATGTCATAATGAAACCCATTATTATGTATAATTAATATATGCTAATGAAAAATGTCAAAAAGAAAAGTTTCTCTAGGTTTCTAAAAGAAAAATCCAGATATAATTCCTCCATGGTTTCCCAGGCTCCTGTGTACTCTGTTGCTGTAAAAACAGGACTCAACTCCCTTAGAGAGTAGACATGTCTATGACAATCTTGTCCTAAACCCACCCCATGGTACTACCCTCCATTCCTTCCTCCTTACTTTCATTGCGTTAACTCTCAGGCTTCTTTCTATCTCTATTTTCTACTTATTGGTCACTGTGCCTTGCACCTTCATTCAGTTGACTTTGCATGCTCCAGTATTTCAAGCCTTCATGGACTCTGGCCTCCCTGGAAGCTGTTCCCAAGCCCCTGCCTTCGGTCTTTGTTGGGTGCTCTTCTCCAGTTCCCCCTGGCTGTTTCCATGCCAGTGCACTGCACCAGTGTGGATTTTCATCTCTTCCTTTCCCATGAGCTATGAACTCTTTGAGACAAGGATACTTCCTAATTCCATCTGCAGTATTGTGGTCATTCATGCAGTAAAGATGGATGGATAAAAAAGAAATGAAATGAAGGCTAGGGGGAATGCTCAGTCATCTAGAGTTCTTTCTGCACAAGCATGAGGAACTGAGAGGGCCTGAGTCTACCTAAGTTAGATTCTCAGACCCATATAAAAACTGGACATGGTCACACATATCTGTAACTCCAGTCCAGGGGGAAGGGCAGAGACTGAAGAATCTCTGGGGTGTGCAAACAAAAATAATGGGTAAAAATAAGCTGCTCTGGGATGAATGAGAAACCCTGTCTCAAGGAAACAGGTGGATAAGCAACAAGAAAAGGACACCTAACATTCTCCTCTGACCTCCATGTACACACACATGTGTCACACAAATGCACACACACTGCACATACACCACATATACTCTACACACACACCAAAAATAAAAACATGTTTTTAAAAAGTTAGTTGAACTTTCCTGCTCCTCTACAAAACCCACTAACAAGAGGCTGATATGGATGGGCAGCAGCCTTTCCTACCTTAAATGGTCTGATGCTTTCCTGCTGTCTGTCATAACTGGTGATGTTCATCCCAGACACCAAGAATGAAAAGCTTTCCTGCCCTCTGTTGCTATGGCCTGTACTGGGTAGCTACAGAATATCCATTCAGTTGGAAGTATATGTTTTTCCTTCCACAGATTCACTTCTTTAGTGGAATAGTTTGTACTGTTTATTAAGGAGTAGGCCACTTATTTCCTGACAACCAAATTCAAATTGTTTCTATAAATAAAGTTTTATTAGAACATAGCTACACTCAATCAGATACCATAGTAGCAAAGTAGGGATGACAGACACCATATGGTCTTAAAAACCTAAAATATTTACTCTTTGGCCTTAACAGGAAAAGGTTGCCCACACTTGCTCTAGAACTTTATTCAAGAGCATCTGGACCTTTCCAGCTCTGTGCAAGGCATAACCCAAGAAAGGGTCACACTCCAAAATTCAATTTCCATGGCTAAAAGGCATTTCTAATACTTCCTTTTGATAGTGCTTGGTGCTTTTCTAAGTACTTTCATACTCATTAAAGAAAATGTATTCCTATAGAAATACCACTGCTCCTGGGGAGGCTGCTGCTGATATACCATAGACTTCATGCTAGCTTACAGGCCACTGAGGACAGGCCCTGGAATCTCACTGTCTGTATCTAGGTCTGATCTGCCACTTTCTAACTGTATCAGAAATACTTGACCAGAAGCAGCTTATGGAAGGAAAATGGTTTAATTCAGCTTACAGCTCCAGAAGGTTGAGTCCATTATGGCAGAGAAAGCTTGGCAGGAGCAGGAGGCGGGCAACACATTATCACATCAGCAGGGAGGAAGGAGAGCATGATGGAACAGCAAGTGGAGCTTTTAATACCTGGAGGCCTGTCCGCAGTGACACGCTTCCTTCAGCAAGGCTCTACACCCTAAAAGTTCTACAAACTTCCAGAATAGCACCACCAGCTGGGGATGAAATATTCAAATAAATTAGCCCACAGGGTGGGGGAGGGACCCACAACAAGCTGCAGGTCAAGAAGGCTCTAAAGCTCTAGATCCCAGCACCTCATGGGTCCTCTTGACACAGTCAGACACAGTCACCATCCATGATGAGCCCCTGAATTTTTACGTCTCAGGACTCAGGTCCTTCTCCTCTGTAAAACATGGTCACTGAAATTCTCATCCAACAGCCAAGTCACATTGGAAAGAAGGTGGATCATGTATATGTTCACTCTGATCACCATGTTTGGTTTATTGAAAATGCTTCATAAATGTCAAATATTATAGTTATTTTGCTTGTACTAGAAATTCCAAGATAATCTGGAATTTGGGGTTCCCTCTCACAGCCAGATTCCTAAAATCTCCTTTCATTCTTATTTCCCTTCTTCATGAAGTTGTCTTTGTATCTCAGTCCTACCTGAGAAGGTCAGCATCACTCTCCATCCATTTTGCCCATGCTGATGCTAGCTGCTTTCTGTCCCCATTGGTGGGTCTTCTCTCTTGCCCTGCATGCTGTCCCTATGCTTCACCAGTGCCCTTTCCCTGAATGCAGAGTCTTACTCCTCCTAAAAGAAGCCACCCATGCCTGCCAACCAATCACAGAGCCCTCCTCTATACCTGGAGCTTATCTGATTCTAGAATAGGTGTTCTTCACTGACATGACACCTTTTTCCTCAGCTTTTATTTAGCTGTGTGTCTCAGTCTCTCTGAGTCTTGATTTCCTCACCTGCAAAATAGGAATAATCTATCTTTCAAGGTGGTTATGAAGATTAACTATGATGTAACAAATGTTTCTTGTAGTAACCAGGCATGCCTTTAATCCCAGCACTTAGGAGGCAGTGGTAGAAGGATCGCCATGAGTTTGAGGCCACCCTGAGACTACATAGTGAATTCCAGGTAAGCTTGGGCTAGAGTGAGACCCTACCTGGAAAAAAAAGTTCCTAGTACAAAGTAGGCTCAAAATATGTTCATTTCGTCCTTCATGCTCTTAGCACATGGGTTTTGTTTTTGCTTTTGGTTGTTGTTACTGTTGTCTTTACATAGTTGAGCATTATGGACTGTTTAACATCCATTGCCCAAGCAGCAGACTTGACACTGACTAGAATCTGAGGACCAGATGGAATCTCATAGCAGTTCTTACTATTCTCCCCTTTAAGTGAAGACTTTCCAGGTCGGTCACTAGCTCTCCATAGATGCTACTGAATGTGGAAGCAGATGGACCAGTTTGAGGAGAAACGTAAATATGTGCTTAGTGCTAACAGGGCTGTCTGATAACTCAAGGCCTATGCCATATCCAGTGTCCTACAGTCTGGAGACCCACCTGTGGATGTGAATGGCTCCTATCATCATCTTCAAGCTGGTGTGACTGACAGTCTGACCTTCATCTGGCTTATCTTGCTGCTGTTCTCGTGAGCAGCTCTCACCAGCTAGGCAACCTTGTCTTTGCCACCAGTAATCAGAGCTGTTTAGAAATAGGAGTTCTAAAAGGAATCCCCAGAACCTTCCTTCTCAGGCTCCTAAGCAGTCTCCTAGTGAGAAGATCCATGCCTTCCCAAGCTGGCGGTAGGGGTGAGGCTTGCCTTCATCCAAGGTTTAACCTCTTATTTGAATGAGATGCTTACAAAAAGTGAGGGCACATCCCTGGAAAGAAGAGAGCAAAGAAGAATCCACTCGAGAAAAGGCACAGATATGGATCAGGCTGGAGGAACTCAGGGGCTCATCGTGGATGGTGACTGTGCCCGATCATGTCAAGAGGATCCATGAGGTGCTGAGATCCTAGCACTGTCTTGACCTGCAGCTCGTCGTGGGTCCTTGGGCAAGTACCACCACCTTCTGAGCCAGCCATCAAGATATGCTGTAAAACCTAGAATTTGGAATTGGTGGTTTCTATGGGCTTCTCTGCACATCTATAGTGTTTGTTTGGAAAGGAAAGGCTAGAATTGTAATTTTTTAAAATGTATCAAGCACTTAAATAGAACCTACTCTGAGCTTTTCTAAATATTTTTAAATAGAAATAGTGCCTCTCTTAAGCCTTTACAGAGCCTTAGAGTTCAATCTTATTTTTAAATTATACTTCAAATATTTTGCTGTTTTCTGACTTGCTTTATTTCTGTTAAGGAATCTGAAAAATCTGTCAGTTTTTGTCCCTATGATTGTACTCTCTAAGATTGATTTCCACCATACTGGTTAAAAAGTACCTGATGTATTTTTATCATTTCCTTTACTTGAAGCCTGTTGAGAACCTTCCAGGTTTACAGTTTTATGAAATTTGTTCAATTTTCAGCCATTTTCTTCAACTATTTTTCTATTCTCACTTTCTGTTATATTCCCATTAGATGGCTTGATGTTGTCCCATAACATAGTCCCTGGTATTTATTTATTTTTTTCAATGTTTTTCACTCCACACTTCACTTTGGATAGTATCTATTGCTATGTATTTAATTTCATCTCCCTTTTTCGTATATTGTCTAATATGGTATTCATTCCACCCAGAATAGTTATTATTATTACTGTTAATGTCAGTGTCAGCATGCTGGGACTACAGAAGCTCACCCTGGTGTCTGGCTTTTTATGTGGGTTTGGGGTATCAAGATCACCCCAGCTTGAGTGGTGAGTGCTTTATCCACAGAGCATCTCCAAGCCCCTTACCTAGTATATTCTTGATTGTAAGTATATGAGCAGATAAGGGAAGATATACATATGTATGTGTATAAACAGTATTTATTTTTCTTCTGAGTATTGTATAGAAACACACACACACACACACACACACACACACACACACACACACCTTCCCTTATCTGCTCATATACTTAAAGTGATGCTTAGTGCTCCATCTATGATTTCTTTTCTGTTACTCCTGGGTCTATTTATATTAATTGGCTTTTCTCGTCATATGGCTCATAGTTTTTGCTCTTTTGCAATACCAATGAATCTTTTGTGAATTTTATGTTGTTGAACTCTAAGTTTTTGGTTGTATTTTGTATTTCTGTAAATATTTGAGAACGTCTTTTTTTCCTGGAATGTGTTCAAGTTATTTGGAATTGGTCTGAGCTTCTCAAGCCTTACTTCTCAGCACTGTCATACAGGATGAGATGAATCATTTTTTTAATGATTTGCCATTATTTCAAAGGCAATACTCTTCTTTATCTCATATACTGAACTCTTTTTCTCTACTGTCTGGTGAGGTTATTTCTAATATATTGTGGATTTCAGGAATTTTTCTGTCTACTCTTTTCTAGTACCCACCCATACACACACACAGCTCACATGTGCATTGTCTGCTCAGTACTCAGACTTTAAGGGAATACTCTGGAAGTTTCTAGAGCATGCCCTCTCTCCCTTCCATCTTTCCTCCCTCAATACCTGCCTGAGCTACAGCCTGGAAATGCTGGCACTGTAGGAAGCCAGGGAATAAGGTTTGTATTTGTCCCGCAGTCAGTAACTGAAAGCCATTGTTTTATACATTTTCCTCGTGTTCATTCTTTAACATAGAAGGTTTTTACTGTTCTACCATAGTATGAAATAGATGCCCTATTAGATACTTTTTAATCTTTGTTTCACAGGTGGAGAAGCTGAGGAACAGAAATTGAATAATTTTCACAAGTTCACAGTTAAGTTGTCCTGGGTTTTGAAGTCATGCTCTTAAACTAGAGGCTCTGCTCTCAAAAAATATTTCTGTGAATCAAACGAAAACCTAATCAAATAGTTACGCAAGAGAATTTAGTATTCTCAAATTACAGAGGAAGGAAATGAACCTGTATTTGCACCTTAGCTGTGCAGTATTGAAAGGGACAAGTTCGTTCTGTGCATTGATATGCTCAGAGCTGAGCTTGGCTGTTTTCCTGGCATCCACACAGTGCCTTCCCTGCATCCTGTCTCAGAGCTGAAGACAGAAGATATTACTTCCAACCCTTTGGGGCCACAGGATAGATTTCCAGAACTTCCAGTTGTGACAGGTAGTGGTATTAAACAGAAATATAATCTGACTTTTCAGTACTATCTGGAAAATTTCTGTTTTTGGAGCACAAACCATTTACCCAAACAGTATAAAGAAATTACGGTTCACTCTCTATGCTGAATTATGCATGGTTTTCAGCTAGGTAAAGTTCTCTGTGTTCTATTTTAGGAACATTTCCTGTACAGAGAAGAAAAAATCTATACTGCCCAAACAGGACTATTCTTGATATATTCTATAAGAAAAAGAGAATAAGTCAACCTCACCCATTTTTCTTGCATCTTGTTTTATAACTCATAAGAGATTTCTGTTCACTTTCATAAATGGAACTTTGCCTTCATATACCAAGACACTGAAAGAAAAAAAAAACACATTAGAAGCAAATTTGGCCCAAGTTTTAATACATCTATTGCAGCAGGGTCACTATGACATCTTTTAGAATTAGACTGACTAATCCTGCTTAATACATGAGGAGCATTTGCTGTAAGCACGATGCCTCTTCAGAACATGTCAAAACCATTTTAATTTGAGTTAGGGGATGATTTTAAAAGTCAACTTTTAAAAAAAGCATTTCAAGAATGCCTCAGAGCCTTCAGTTTCCCTACAAAGAAATGTGTGACACATTGAAATAATAGAATGTTTAAGGCAAGAAGGGATTTGAATTCCAGAGCTTTGGTTCTGCATTCATGGCATAAAGCACAATAGATATGAGTCTAAAAGAAAAGTCAGATTGCCCAACTCAATTGAAGGCATTCATTTCTGTGGAAAATCAAACACATGGACAGGTATTTCTATACATTTCTAGGCTGTACTCTGCATCTTTCATTCTATCCAAGCAAACTTTTGCCACACTCACTTGGGTTGTAGGAAAGCCTCAATAAAACCTTTTTTTTTTCTGACAGAGATTGCTGTGAGGACAGGAAAGAATGGTTTGTTAGCATGAAAAGTTGAATGAGACAACTTCACAATGAGGGTCTCTAACCCAGATAGGCAATTTAGCACATAAATACATCCATGGATCAATACACATTGTATATGTGAACTCTTATTTACTGAAACTAAGGTGCCATCATTTTTGAGATGTACCCTTTATTTTATATAAACTAGGAAAAGGAATACATCACCAGCTAAACCAGGACAGAGCAGAACAGCTTTATGGAGGAAGCAAATCCAGCTTTGAGAAACTGAGGCTATAAGGAAGAAAGGGGGCTTCCGAAAATAAAAGAGAAAGCAAAAGTTTTACCTGTTGCTATAGACTCCATCAGAAAACCTCCCTCTTCCCAGAAAACATTCTTACCATCCTCTGGGAGGCTAGAAGTGTGATAAATAGCACATGTTCTCATTCTACCAGGTTTTCATGCACTGAGATTCAAGGACATTAGCATTCTAAGTGTTGATAGAGTGTTAAGACATGAAAAATCATCATGCATGAAATTAGCTGAGAAACCGTAACTATGAGGTGAACTGGGCCTTATTTAATCCAAATATCAATGAAGATTTTTTTTCACAAAATAAACCTCACAGAGAAAAACATAATAATAACGTTTGTGTGTGTGTGTGTGTGTGTGTGTGTGTGTGTGTGTGTGTGTGTGTTTCTGGGAATCAAACCCAGTGCTTCTTGCGTGAAATGCCACTTTCTGCAACTGAGCTATACCCCAGTCCTCTTTTTTACGTACAACTTCAATATTTTCTACAAAAAAACTGTGAGACATATGAGCAGAAATACCAAGTACATTTCAAATACAAAGATGGCCCTACACCTTCCATGGGTCATCTTCTGAAAGTATTCTTAAATTCAATTTTTGTATATTTATATTTATTTTATTTATATACAAAATTGATAATTTTATACATGCACATAGGGTGTTTTGATCCTAACTCTCCCATTGCTTTCTCTTGACCCCCTCCCCCATCATTCTTTAACTTTCAACTGGCCCTTCTGCTTCTTTTTGTTTGTTTTTGAGGTAAGGTCTCGCTCTAGTCCAGGCTGACCTGGAATACACTATGTAGTCTCAGGCTGGCCTCAAACTCACAGCCATCCTCCTGCCTCCTCTACCTTGTGTGTTGAGGTGACCCACTGAGTTTAATTAGGGTTTTCTGCCTCTGCATGGTGTCCTACCAGTGGCTGTACCACAGCGGAAAATGTCTTGCACTTCATCAGCCATTAACTGCCTATAATTCAGGCTGAAGCAGGGGCCTCATAACCAACTCTATCATACATGATGAAATGTTGATGGGCCCAGTATTGTGTGGGTCCTGTGCTTCCCAAAGTTGCTGTGAGGTCATGAATGCAGTGATCAAGCCACGCAGGATTGAGAGCATTCCACAACTCTTCTCCCTATTTTCTGGCTTTTATGTTCTTTCTATCTCTGCTTCCACATTGTTCTCTGAGCCATAGAGGGGTGATATATGAGTCACTTAGCAGTGAGAACTCCAAAGTCACTTATTCTCAGCACTTTGATAAGTTTTAAGACTCCTCAGTAGTCACCACCACATTAAAAGTTTCTCTAGGGCTGAAGAGATGGCTTAGCGGTTAAGGCGTTTGCCTGCAAAGCAGAAGGACCTGAGTTCGATTCCCCTAGTGCCTATATAAAGCAAGCTGCACAAGAGGGCACATGTGTCTGGAATTCATTTGCAGTGGCTGGAGGCCCTGGTGTGACCATATTCTCTTTCTGCCTCTCTGTCTCTCAATCTCTCTCTCAAATAAATAAAATATTTTTTAAAAAAGTTTCTCTAACTGAAGATGAGGATAACAATAATTCATGAACATAGACATATATATTTAGGGGACAATTTGGGCATACAACATATCCATTTAGCCAAATAGTAGTAGTAGTGTTCTTCTTGGTGCCTGTGACCTCCTCATTCATAGCCTTTTAACTAGATTTTAGTATCCAACATGAATTCCTTCATATGGAATGGGCCTCAAGTCCAATTAGAGAGCAGTTGGTTACCCCCATAACATTCGTGCCACTATTGCATATCCTGCTTGGATGATTGGTGATGTGGCTTTCAGGATCCATTGTGGAGTAAGATTCTTGATGATCTTTCTCCCCTAGTAGCCTTCCTAGCACCTTCCACCACTATGACTGTTAGACAGTAGAAAGGAAGCTTCTAGCTCATTTCCAGTTTGATTTCTGAGAGGGTTTTTTATTTTATTTTATTTTATTTTTATTTTAAGAACCATTTGGGAGACCTGGTATGCTTCATCATTAATATATATTCTCTGTGTCCAGCTTCCCAGAACCCAGAGAAGTTAACTTTCCCCCCCATAAGGCAGCCATATAGCCCTAACCCAGTTGATTCCACTTGGCTGGGAACTTCAGGGTTTTATGGACCTTGAGGATTTTGACACTCAGCCATCACCATCCCTTGAGGACAGTTAACAAGCAGCGAGAGCTCACAGGACTCTGAACTTTATGGGAGGACATGACTCCCATTCCCCAGGCTGCTATGTCTGGCATTCACAGAGGTGATGGGGCCTGACGGAGTCCTTACTGCTCAACAGCCTGTGGAAGAAAAGTACTCATTCCCTGAATGATTCTTTCCCCTGGGAGCCCTGCAGCACTGCGCCCCTGCCCAGGATGAAGAGCCTCAGCCAACCCATACTGTCTCTCTCATCTGAGACTTACATATGATTGTGTACATCCACTGCCATGGTCACATGGCCTCTGCACTTTTCATGTTTCCTCTATAATTGTATGTCTTATTTTTTCAAACCGTATAGTATAGTATAGTATAGTATAGTATAGTATAGTATAGTATAGTATAGTATAGGTAGTAAAGGACTTCTGAAATTTTACCTCCTCTCATCCTGGCAAGGTGCAGCCTGTGGTCAGCAACACAAAGGCTGCATGTGGTAAAGCCCATCAGGGATAGGTAGAATAGAAATGTGCATCGGTCTCTTCTCACATTAGAATAGGATCACTGATTATCTGAGGACTAACTTGAGACTTGATATTTTAATCCGGGCCAGAAAGACCCCACCCATAAGGAGATAATTGGCTAGTGATGTGGTTCCTCGTGAATGAGTGATGAAGGAGCCTTGGTGTCCTGGAACACCCGAATAATGGGCGTGCCTTTGCAATGGAATGGCTTAGAGAAGGAAGGTTTAGAGTGGAGAAGACAGTGGTCCTGTGGTTGGTATGTTCACATGTGCACATAACTGAAAAGAGTATGTTGTATGGATGCCTCATTGGCCTCTGTGGCTATCAAGACATCTGATCGTGAACATTCAGGACACAAATAATGTCATTTACCTGTATGGATCCTCTACAAGAAATGCTGAGCACCTAAACACTATGGACTCATGCAACCGAAAGCTCAAGAGGCTTTGTCCATGGGGTGGAGGCATCAGCACCCCCTGGGAGCTAGCTGCAGCACTAGCCTCATCCACTGTCAGACCTTACATTCTAGCATGACCTTCAGGTGCTTCATATTCATGTGGAAGGGGCTCATGCTTAGAGTGTATCTTCCTTCATTTCCCAGGGATGGGGAAAGGGCATATCTGAGTCAGGACTATAACCAGCCAAGCAAAACACGAGTCCATTTGACCTTCCCCATTCAAATACCTCCATCCTCACATCTCCTGCCTAATTTATGGTTCTCTTCCTGTCAAGAAATATATCAGAAGTCCCAGAGGATACATCGAAGTGAAGGTGCCTCTCTACTCTCATTGGAGTTCAGCTATGGCTAAGAGGAGTGTAGTTGTCAGCCAGGACTATGTGGAAGCCTGCCAGAGGTCTTGCTAACACTGCCTACACCAGGTGTGTCGCTGTGGGACTGTTGTTCCTGACTGATGTGGCAGAAGACAAAAAGGGTCCAGAGAGGACACCTGGAAAGGGGATGAGTTTGTGATGCTAATAGAAGAGAATTCCTGTAAAGATAAACTCACATCAGTACCACTATGACATTATGTTATGGAGGACCAGCCACACTCCCTTCTGTAATCCTGTTATCACCCCCCCACACACACACACACACTTTTTCTCCTGTGCTCTACATCCCCAGTTGCTAACTACAATGTTTATTGGAAGGAGTCCTGTCTTTGCATGTGTGTGTGTGTGTGTGTGTGTGTGTGTATGTGTGTGTCCTCCACTTATACACATTCCCTTTCATACTCACATGCTTGATTTTGGTTACACACACACACACACACACACACACACACACACACATAATAGCAGAGTCTATGCTTGGTTCAGTGTTCAGCTTATATCTATCCCCCAGCCTTAAACTCCTGCCTGGCACATAATAGCTATTCAATAAAAGTTTACTGAAATCAGCCTTATTGCACCTCTTTTCAAACACAGTTCTGCCTGTACTTGTGCTAATATTTTACTGAGGTTGCAATTCTAGTTCATTGCAGTTTGTTTGCTGTAATGCTTGTTCCTACAGAATGTTAATTTTATCTCATATATTTTTAAAAGCTCTATAGCCTAATAAATTTTGAAAGGTCACAATTTGAAAATGCTAAGGAATATCTTGCCATGGACTTCCCAGACATCAGCTATGCTAACACGCAGATGCCTCTGCAGGAAGCAAGGTGTGCAGGAGGCCCCAAACTTCACTCATACCCACCACAGTTGCTCTTCTCTGGGTTGCTCTCAGTTCTCCGAAGACACTTTGCAGAGCTTGGTCGAGTTGCTCTTCTCTCTTTACAGCTGTGTTCTAGAGCTGGCAATAAGACATTTGGTTATTATTCCTCAAGTCTGAGGGCTTATAACCACACTGAGGAGGACCCTCAGTGAAGTGGGGACAGGGGAGAGAGGATAGAAGAGTAGAGAGTGATGGAATATTACCAAAATGCAATAAGATCAGGCTGTAAAGTTCATAAGAATGAAAATTTAAAAAAGAAATGCTTTCCAAATAAATTAGGTGATGGAAGTATGCCCATTAGAACGTTGAAGAGACCTGTTAGAGCAGAACAGTTTTAATTCTCTCCTAGCTCAACACAGTGAGTATGTCGAGGCAACTGCCTCTATGCCAGGCACTGTTTCAGGCAGGGTAAATGTAGACATAAAGGAAAACTCAGGGCTTGAAGGAGAGGACAGCGTCTGAATAAAGAGATTGCACAGCTATGAACAAGTGGGACAAAAGATGGATGTGCAAGACTTGGAAATTCAAAGAACAAAAAGGAGTGCTTGGTTCTTAACACAACGATGACAAAAGTAGGTTTGTGGAGGAACAACAATAAATTCCAAGGTTGACAAGAGAGAGGGAACTCTATGGAAGAGGTCAGGGGCGTGGAGTGTCAACCTACTGTTATGTTCCAGAGACCATTAACTTCCAAAAAGAAAATGTAATTCCACAGATGTGCTCAGTCACAATAAATATTTCTTTCCCTTATTCAGAGGTAGCAGGGCTCTGAAGAGACAGTGAACAACTATGATCAGGGAGGGTGTCACTCTTCCTGACCTCATGGATCCTCAGTGACTTTGGATAGGCGCCTCGCCCCTTCGAGCTGTTCTCCAGGGAATTAAAAGAGATTGTCTTTGAATGGGTCTGCTGCTCTGATTCGAGTGGTGGGTAATATAGGGTTAGGACATATGTAGTATTGATTTACTTATATTCTTAAAGTCTCATTATGCAGTACAGATATGTGGAGATTTTTCTAAAGCTTGCACTCAATAAACTGTGAATCTGTGACTGTAAATAAGACAATTTGTAAAAATGCACTTACGTTGATACTTCCAACTTAGAATTTATTTTGCTTTGACTTTAGCTTATTTATGAGGCAGGAGCGACATGACGAAGAATCTGTTTCCACACTAATAACACTAAAATAGATTTAGATGCATATCAGATGGAAGCCTGCTATCATTTTTAATTATGATTAAGGTGACGTTTTATTATTTTCCTCAAGAGAGTCATGAATTTGGACTGTATGAAACGTTAATTGAATGCATTTCCTGCCCCTTCGATCAGAAGGTATTCCTGGAAGATAATTGTGGGTTCTTGGTGGGCATTTCTTCTGGGGGAGCTTTCATGACCAGGGGTGCGTGGACACATTCTGAATTCTAGAGATCTTTCTCCTCTCTTGCTTAGCAGAGCCAGGTGAAGGAATCATAAGTGTGGATTTGATGCTGTGTTTATACATGCTTTATTTGAAAGTATCTAAACCAGAGTTTTCTCAACAATACAGTGGCCATGATACCAAATTCCCAGTGTGAAGGTTTCATGAAACAACAGAGTACATCACATAAAAATGCCTGGCATATAGTAAAAGTGTTTATTATTACTATTGTGGTTGCATTATTAACGTTTCAATAAAAGTAGAAAATCTCAAAACAATAAACTTAGAGAGATAGACGGGGCGCATTTTGGCAGTAAGGGGACATGAAGTGATTCTCGAGAAACTCTAAAAAGAAGTGTTGGGCTTCTTAGCAGCTCCCTGGGGAACACTTGTACACCAGGTCCTCCTTCCTTATTTCTGGCAGTCAATGTGGGCAATAAAAAAAGGATATGGCCTGAGAGTTCTGGTAGACTTGATCTGTAATCCCAAAGTTATTAACAAGTTATTAACAATAGTAATTATTTATTGTGACTCAAAGATGAAGGTGGGATTTAAATTATGGATTGATACCACAAAATAAAGAGTGAAAAAAACACATCTATTTTGTTGGGCTTTTGAAGTTGCATCCTCTACTTAAGGATAAAAGCAATTGAGATGTGAATGTTTTTTTTGTTTTTTGTTTTTTTTTTTTTTCAGAAAAGTGAGCTGATTGTACCAGGGCTTTGCCATGGACCTTGCGGTCTTGACTTAGTTATCAGTAATGCTTGTCCTGCAAGGCTCTAACATAGTACCCTGCATCCTCTTCATCATCCTGTGGAGAACCAGACAATTATTAGCAGCACTTAAGACCTCATTCTCAGTAGATGTGCCAAATATCCAGGTTTTCTTGGAACTTTCCTATTTGTAGCCCCAAAAATCCTACGTTGCAGGGCCTACGCATCATGAAAAGTCTCAGGCCAACATGACAGTTTGACTCTCATCTGCTCCCCACAAGAGGTGACTTTGACCTTCAGAAAGTTTCCTTATTCTTTTAGCACCCAGAACTATATTTGCATATAAGCCACTTTTATTTGAAACCTAACAAGAACTTTAAGCTGCCATGTTAGATAATTTCTTTCAATACAGAATGAGCACACATAGCTGGGCACAATGGTGCAGGTGCCTGAAAAGCTAGCACTTGGGTGTTGTAGGCAGGAGGATGAAAAATTGGAAGCCATCCTCAGCTATATAGTCAGTTTGAGGCCCATCCTGGACCATATGAGACTCAATAAACCAAAACCAACAAGCACAGTATCGCAGAACACCTGGTCCTTCTTCCTTCCTTTCTTCCCTTCCTCCTTCCCTCACTGTCTCTCCTGCATGAATCCCTATAATTCCTGAGCCCTGGAGAGCCCAAGAAAGCAGACAGCTTGGTGTAAGCGATAAGCTGTTACTCTAACAAACAGGGCTGTGGGGGAGTCTGTCCTGTTCCAAGGGTTATTTTCCTATTCAAACAATTCCAGCTGAAAATCTGAGCCTAGATGAAGATAAATTGACAATAACAGATGTTTTGGCTAGAGCACTAGCCCTGAGCTCAAGCAAGAACGTTTAGTGAGGGTGTGTATCCTGATTATAAAAGTGTAACAAAGCATGATTTGGGCCAGTGTTCTCAGAGAGGAGCACTTGGTGCCATGCTGCTTTGGAAGAAACTGAGTTATATTTTGGGATTTTACAAACAGATAGGATCTGGACTAGGGCATTTACAGCAAACGCCTTCCTTCGGGGCACCTACAATATGGGTGCTATGTGTATTTCCCCTAGTTTCATCTCACTAATCCTGTGTCATTATTATCTCCATTTTACAGATGAAAAAAATCAAGGTTTAGGGCGGTTGACAAGGAGGGAGTTATTTTGTAGGCCAGGCTATCTGATAAAAGCTATTTCTTTCCTCTATCACAGGCAGCATTCTAAGATGCACATTTCACTTAGCGTTCTTGGGAACGACTGTAACTCATGGGCCCTAGCCAAGCCAGTGCAGTAGTGCTGGGAGGTGGAGATGTCAGGGAAGGATTTCGAAATACATGAGAACAGGTCAGTGATCAAAGACCTTTGCCCAGTAGGGCAGCTCCCAGAGGCAGTAAGAAGGCTGATGAAGGCTTATTCCTTGGTTCGTAGCCTGTAGCTGTCAGGATCCAAGTGGCAAGTGGTGTGATCATGGATGCTAGGTAAGAGCAAAGCCACTTTGAGAAAGAGAGGTGCCCCTTGACAAGAGGCACTTGCCTAATTTTTCATCAGAAACAAGAGACTCATTTGTGCTATGGAGAGACATAGCCTAGCAAGATGAAGAGACAATGTGCTAGGAAGGCAAAAATTACTCAGCCGCTTAACACATGTCCTGAGGAATCATGCATTTGCTCAGCCCAAGTTCACAGATACCGACTCCATCCCCAGAGCATTCCCAGGGCAAAGGAACTGAGAGAGGCAAGTCGAGTTCTTTCAAGGACCCCCATCCTCCCACCCCAAAGAATTGCTCTACCTCAAGTACAATGGGTGATTTTATAATCAACTGAAGAACATTTCTACATCAGACAGTCAGTTGAGAGTCACAACTACTTGACAGTATGTCCTTTGGGGATTGGGGCTAATGTTTCATGAAGTTTTCATAGGAAAAAAATGAGAACAATTTATTTCAATTACTTTTTAGATGTCAGATTTACATAATCATTGGATGTAATGCTATTCATGACTGGCTTCCCAAGAGTGAGAGAGCCACTGTCCCTGCAAGTGCCTGGGCCCTGGAGGAACAGTGGAACGCTTCTTCACACTAGGAGTATGGAGCTGCGTTCAGCTACAATTGGGTGGGCTTTTGGCCAAGAATAATTAGACCAAATGAGTGTGAAAACCCACCTTGGGGGATGAAAGAAAGGAAAGCATTCTCTTTAATTAATCATTCTTTCCTAAACTTCAGAGTAAAACAGGAAAATTAAAATTTATTTTAATAATATAATTTTCATGAATGTGAAATATAGTTTTAGGCAAATCTTAATTCAGAGCTTGCTTTTTGGGTGAAAAAGAATATTGCTTTTTGTGTGACCTTTAATAAATCCGGAATGACAGTATGGAATTACAGTATGATAAAGAGTTTCTTAAGCAGCTGAACTCTGAGATGAGCCTCCTCCTTCCACCCATGTTCTCTGTGTGCACATATGCCATGCTATGATATTTGTGCCAAGCATATGTTGGCTGGGAACATACAGGAACTCATGAATATATGGTCCCCTCTGTGAGGGCCGCAGCCATATTCTCCTTGGCTCAATTTCCTAAAGTGTAGCATTATACATTCAGGCACTGTGGGCCGGAAGGAAGGAATGAGTGACAGTCTAGAAAGTGACTCCACAGTGCTCACTATAAAATCTGGCATCTCTCCTGGGGCAAGGCCATCATGAAGTTTGCCATGTATAAGGAAATAAGAAAAGAACAATCCTAAGTGTCTTCACCCATTAAAACAATCCTAAGTGTCTTCTCTCCATTAAAAAAAAAAACTGATGTAGCCTGTGTGATTTATTCAGTCTCTGTTTCTGAACTTTGGTAATTTGCCTCGTTATTAAATGTATATGTCTTGTGACTAAGAATCATAAGAGCTAATTTGCTTTCCTTCAATCTAGTAGAAAGAGCTAAAAAGTTTCCTGAAGCCTGGAGACAGTATCTTTAGTCTGATAATAGATCTCTAGTTCCTTGACAGGGTGGTAGGAAAAATGGAAAATCAATAGGGGCAGCTGAGTGGCTTCCTTCCCTCCTTCCCTCCCTTCTTTCCTTCCTTCCTTCCTCTCTCCCTCCCTCCTTCCCTCCCTTCTTTCCTTCCTTCCTTCCTCTCTCCCTCCCTCCTTACCTCCCTTTCTCCCTTCCTCCCTTACTTACTTCCTCCCTTCCTTCCTCCCTCCTTCCCTTCCTTCCTTCCTCTCTCCTCCCTCCTTTTCTTCCTTCCTCCCTCCCTTACTTACTTACTTCCTCCCTTCCTCTCTCCCTCCCTGCCTCCTTCCTTCTTTCCTTCCTTCCTTCCTTCTTCCCTCCCTCCCTCCCTCCTTCCTTCCACAAATATTATTCACCCTCTTTGCTAAGCCCCATGCTCTGGCTACATTAGGCATGTGGCAGAAAGCTACTGCTTTCCTTGACCTCTGGCAGTGAAGAAAAAAAAAAAAAAGACAAGAGCAAAAATGGACAGAGAACTCTGAGGAAGAAGAGGAGGAGTCACTGTGGAGGAGGCAGGATAGGCTGAAAGGAGGTTTGCAAGTATAGGGCAGCATGCCTCAAGGGGCAGGTTGCCACTGGGGCACAGCCACGGCTGGGCTTGGCTGCAGGTCAGCAGGACACAGCAGAGGACTCTTCTGCGCCAGGAGGCGGATCAGATCACCGACAGCCATGAATGCCATTTACTTGCTTAAGAATGATGGAGAGGCACTGAAAAACTTTAAGCAAGTGAATAATACAGCAAAACCTGCATTTAATTTGTGAAGAAAAGTTGAAAACAAACTTGAGAAAATCAGTGATGAAAGCAATTATAACACTGAGCAGCGACAAGAGGCAACAGCAGAGTCAGGGTTGATGGAGGAGAGCAGAGAGAGAAAGCAGGTTCTGCAGTGGAGCTCAAGCATTAGTGATGGTGTTGAACAGTATTAGTCAGGGTTCAGTAAAGGAGCATGGCTCTGGATTGCCCACCCTTATAGGATGTCAAGTCCTCCCCTATTTGAAGTGTGGGCAGCATGGACCTTATCTTGGGCCTGATAAAATGCATAACTTTACATATTCACAAGCCCCCTGGATGAAAGTTGAGAAACCAGGCGGTGCAGGGTCTGATGGAAGGAGGCACAACCCACAAGGACAGCTGTTGAGGTTCCATGCAGGAAGGTTCTGTGTTGCTCATGCGTGCTTTGACTGCACCCGTGTGTTCTTCAAGGAACGGTCAGTGCAGAGACGTGGAAGGCCGTGAGCTCTTTAGCCTCAGTGCAGAGCGTGTTTTTAAAGCCACAAGTGGCCTTATATCACTGTGGAAGCCAAGCAGGCCAGACCATCAGAGTTAATATGAGACCATCAGAGGCCCACTTATGCAGACAAGGGAGAGAGCTGGCCTGCAGGAGAGAGTCTAGGTTTCAAAGTTACAGCTCAAAGACAGAGTGTCTGCTCTTCCTGGTCACAGGCAAGAGTAGAGGTAGAGTGGGGAGAGTCAATGTGAGCCCTAGCTTGTCACAGCACGTTCATCTGTGGCTCCGAGGATGGACACAGAGACTTTCTCCATCCTATGAATCCTGTCACCAGCCCCTCTGTGGTCTGCACTGTTCACAAGACAGCAGAAGAATCTGGTGTTTCCTAATTACTGTTGTCAGCAGCTATATTGTTTATGATGTTAATAATAAATTTGTATAGTTGTTCTTTTATAACTCACTTTAAAACTATAGAACAGGGGGAGGAGATATGAGGGAGGGTGGGGAGGGAAGTATAATGGTTTATTGTCTATAATTATGGAAGCTATCAATAAATAAAAAGTTTTAAAAAATACAAAATGGTTCAGTGTAGGCAGGGAGAGTGTGAGCATTCACCCTGATATTTTAGCTTCCCAGTCTTTCCTGGGGCTGCACAGAGAGGGTGTGCTGAGAGAAAGCAGCCAGAAAGGTGCCCTGGAAGAGCAGTTCCTTTACTTATCAAAATCAAGGCTTATTGGCTTCAATAGAATTGGGTTTCAGGGAGACCTGAGTTTAATTGTTATTATTTGAAAGCAGAGAGAGAGACAGACATCGAGAAAGAAGGAACAGGGCTTCCAGCTACTGCAAATGAACTCCAGATGCATGCGCCATTTTTTGCATCTGGCTTTACATGGGTACTGGAGAATTGAACCCTGGTCAGGCTTTGCAGGCAAATGCCTTAACTGCTGAGCCATCTCTCCAGCTCCTGAGTTTAATTCCTTTACTCACAATGAGAGTGAATGTTCAGGATCCCTAGAGACAGGGAGCCACCTAAAGCTTTGGGTCTTGGTGTTTCTCTTAGCACACTACTCACCAAAATGCTGGCCTTTTGATCTTTTGACTGATGTACAATTCATTGATTGAATGATATTCTTAGTGATGGGGTAGACTACCAGGGCTTTGCTCAAATCATTGGGCACAAAGCCTTTGCTGGGGCATTTAGGTAACTTTGCAGATGGACCTGAAACTTCCCTTGGGGTAAAGATTGTGGGTTCTTCACCTAATTTGTACACATTTCTCCTCATACTTTATTAAAGGTAAGAAATAGCTAAGGAAAATCACTTTACCTTTATAACCTTCCCAGTTCCTTACTTGTCCTTGAAAATACGTGGCAAGTCTGAGAAGTGAGGCAGATCTTTGCAAGTCATAGTAAATAGTCAAATTATTAGTATGAGAAGAAAAAAATTATTCACATATAAAGGTGAGTTGCTGCATATAAATTTTGTACATGTGTATTTGTATAATTTTATTAGAAGAACCATGTCAGATATAAATTTCAAAGGCTAGGGTTTAACATGGATTAATAACTAAGAAGTGTTAGGGTTTCAAATATGTGAAGAGCCTGTAGGTTTATCCTGTTTGGCCCTTGTGTCTGTTGTGTGAATAGGACAGAACAAAACACATCATCTTCATAGGCTTAGAAATGTTTAGGGCTTTTTGACCAGGCACATTGGGCCTTAGAATCCAGACTCAGCCAGGGGTCTGATTGCTATTCTCCAAACCCCACAATCAGCTTAAAAGCAGAAATTAACTTGTTCCATCTATACAGTCCAGAACATTTTGGACATTTTGAACTATTAGAGCCTTACAGTCTGAATCTGGAAAATAGATTTATTTCTTTGTGTGCAAATCACATCTCTGCCAAGATAAGTGTTCTCTTCACCACCACATTCTGATCTAAACATCACAGCTGATGTGAAATAAATGACAAAGCTATTTGTGGGTCACAGATAGTTCTGGATAAGGCATCTGAAGACAAGAGAGACCGTTCATCAAAATCTCTACAGCAACCTCAACCCCAGCTCTTCAGTTCTTTCCTGACCACTGGGGCTTCTCCTGTTTTCAAAAAAAAGCCTGTTAGTCTTTGTGGCCCTTCCCTGCAATGTTCCCTGAGCCTTGCAGAGCATAAGTGTTGAGCTCTCGACAGCCTCTTGTTTTCTACTTTGTTGAGTTTTGAGTCTCCTCAATGTCTATCATCTCCCAATAGAGGGTTCTTTGGCCAACCTCTCAGTGGTCACTGATACCCCCACAAGACCTGCACTGTTCTGAGCTCATAAACATTCTAACATAGAGGTTGCTGAGGATGAAAGGAATAAGATAATAAAATGGAAGAAGGATTACCTTGGAAGAGGCAAGTCCTCGGTGGAATGGGAGCAGAATGGGGGGGACAAAAGAGACCCAATGGGAACACAACCAAACACAGTATGTTCACATATTAAAGTTCCCAATAATGTTTTTAAAAACCTCCCTATTGGCAAAGATGGGCTCTCAGCTACTTTTTAGACATATTACTTCAAAAGGCAACCTCACAAAATACTATTACAAAATGATTAAACAAATTCCCAGATGAAAGTGTCCACTGTTAACACATGACTGGAAGTCTAGTAGCTCTCCTCCCCAAGATGACTAAAAAACAAGTTTATCATATCTTCTTCACTGGGTTATTTGTGCAGGGTTAAGGAGATAAAATAAGAACATACAATCACTATGCCTGGTATAGAGTAGACCTCAAACATCTTTATCTTTGCAACTTCTAGAATTGATTTTTGGTTGGTATTTGCACTCTGTCATTCCCTCTTTATACACAGAAGAACTTGCACTGTACCAGAGAGTCCAGGGAAGGAATTGTTCTCCAGCATCCAGAGCTTTCTCTTTTGACCTGGGCTGTTCCCATTTGAGCATCTCAGATTTAGACTTCTGTTTCATTCAGTCTAATATAAAATCAATTAAGTATTATTAACCAACAGTGCCATCAGGAACATTGTGTGACTTCATAAACAACAGGGCTTTGTTTGGTTCAAGAAGTAGGTGTTTTCCGAAGCAAGTGCATGCTAGGCATTTGTTTTCTCGATACATGACCCCATACTATATGCCAAAGTTGGATCTGTACTCTTAGATCTGGTTGGGTACTCACTTAATGCACAGGAAGCTTTGGAGAGCAATGGATGTGGTACATAAAGATTTGACGGTGAGCATTTTGCTAATGTTTGAACAGTAGACTCATTTATTTTGAAACTAAGTTCAGTGTTCACAGAAGAGTTGAAGAAAGGTGTTGAGTATCAGTTTCAAACTTTCAAAGCAAATATACTTCATTCCAATGAAAGAGCTCACATAATTAAGAATATGCTCTGTGACTAGCTTTTGGTGCACACTGCACATGGGAGAGTCTCTGGGGATCACTTAAGAAGTTAAAAGGAGGAAAATATTGATGTAGAAAGTGTAAAACCATAGTCCAGTTGAGAGGGCAAGAACAACATCCTACCAGCATATGCGTGATGAGGAAAGTCTTCTGTGTGCAGGGCAGGCAACACTTAGGAATGACAGAAGGACTTAATGCAGATCATTTGTGTTATGAGGATGATCCCAGCGCTAGCAAGGCTGAGATAGAAGGAGCATTCTGAGGTTGAGGTCAGCTTGGGGACTATAGTAAGTTCTATGTCAGCCTGGGCTAGAGCGAGGCTCTACCTTGAAAAAATATTTTAAAATTAAAATAACTCTTGCTCTCAGAGTGGTAAGCACTGTTAGCATTCTGACCTATTTCTTTCGCATATGTCTACTAAAAGATCACATTCTATAAATAGAAGTATTTTTTCTGTATAATATTAAAGACTTCTCATGCCATTAAGATGTCTTGAAATGTGTTTTTAAGCAGCTGCAAACTGTTCTGACATACAGATATGTCATAATTTAATTAACAGCTCTCCTGCGGCTGGACTTGGAGGTTATTTCTAAACCTTTGCTGAGATAGACATAAATATTAAAAGGCTGCAGTGAGCAGGAGAGTTCAGGTATTCCTTTGACATATTGATTTCGTTTTCTTTAGATAAATACTCAGAAGCAGGATTGCTGAAGAATGTGATGGATTTTCAATTTTTCAAGGTGGCTTCATGCTGTTCTCCAAAATGATTATAATAATTAGCACTCACATGCAAACATTTTACAGATATATAATATGCGTGCATGTAATGTATGTGTGTATATATTGGGACTTGAACCCTGGATTGGCAGTGGCAGGCTTTATAAACAATACCCTTTAACTGCTGAGCCATCAGCCCAGCCTCATTTTATTTTTCTTTATTATGGGTAGCTTTTAGTTTGATGAAATTCCATTTGCTTATTTTTTTGTTTCTATTGCCTGTGCTTTCAGGGTTGTTTTTTTTTATTTTTTATTTTTTTATTTTTATTTTTTTGGTTTTTCGAGGTAGCGTCTAACTCTAGCCCAGGCTAACCTGGAATTCACTATGTAGTCTCAGGGTGGCCTTGAACTCATGGTAATCCTCCTACCTCAGCCTCCCGAGTGCTGGGATTAAAGGTGTGCGCCACCATGCGTGGCCTAGGGTTGTTTTTTTAAATCATATTGCAGTCAGATTTTGTGCAAAGATTTTTCTCCTGTGTTTTCTTTCTAGTAGTGTTTTGTTTTGTTGTTTTTTGAGGTAGGGTCTCACTCTAGCACAGACTAATCTGGAATTCACTATGTAGTCTCAGGGTGGCGATCCTTCTACTTCTACCTTTAAGTACTTACTTTCTTTTAATAGTTTTACAGCTAAAAATCTTATATTAAGTCTTTATCCATATTGGGATAATTCTTAATGTTCTCTAATGTCTAATTTCATTTTTTATGTGAATATCTACTTTTCTCAGAGTCACCTATTGAAGATAGTTCTTGCCACTTTTGTCAAAAATCAGTTAATCATAAATATATAGGTTTACTTTTGTGTATTCTGTCTTGTTCCATTGGATGATCTATCTGTTTTGGAGCCAGTATTATGTTGTTGGAATCGTAACTGTTTTGTGATGTCTTCCAGAATCAGGGGGGATGATGATTCCAGCTTTGTTTTTATGAAGATTACATTGGCTATTCAGTCACTATGAATATGCAGATGGTTTTCTTCCATTTCTGTGGAAAATGACATTGGAATTTTGATAGGGATGCCACTGAACTTGTAGGTCATTTTGGGCAGGGAGGACAGGGAGGACTACTCCATGAATCTGAGATATTTTTCCATCTACTTGTGTTTTCTTTCATTTCTTCATGTTTTAGGCATTTAAGTATACTAATCTTTTACCTCATTGTGACATTCCTTACAATAGCCAAGAAATGAAAACAAACTAAATGTCCATCATTAGGTGAATGGCTAAAGAAATGTGGTATATGTAAGGAGTATAATATTGTTCAGCCTTTAAAATAAAATGAAAAAACAGAACTCTTTCCTTTGTAACAAAATAGATGGACCTGTAGGCCATCAAGCTAAGTGAAATAAGCCAGAAAAATACTAATGATCTCACTTAAATGGGAAATTTAGTCAAGTTGAACTCATAAAAATAGAGAATAGAACAATGATTAGAATGATTAGAATGAGAGGAAAATGAGTAGTCTTTTTTTAAGTAAAAGGGTAAGATGTTTCAGATATGTATAGTTAATAGGTTTTCAGGTCTATTTCATAGCAGGGCGACTATAATATATAATGTATAACATATATTAGTTGAATATCTTATAAAAAGTGGTAGATATGTCATGTTGTATACCACATTGCACATCATCAATAGTAGTGATAACTTTAAAGTATTAAAAATGCCATGGTGGCCATACACCTTTAATCCAAGCACTCAGGAGGCAAAGGTAGCACAGAGGTAGGAGGATCACTGTGGGTTTGAGGCTAGCTTAGGGAATTCCAGGTCAAGCTAGAGTGAGACCATACTTCAAAGAAACAAAAAGTAAGTAAATAAATAATAATCAGTATAACGATCAATTTTGGTACAAGGATTGTTACTATGCAATGATCACCATTGTGAAAACATATCAGTCTGATTTTGAATTCTTTCCTTTAAGTGAACTTACAGTAGACACATACATATTAAAAAAAAAACATTTCAAGGCTTTTCACAAAAATTCTTTTCAGATTTGTCATTTTCCATTCCCACTGTCAGTGTCCACAGGTCCCTTTCATAAAATCCTGCCAATGTGGAATGTTTCCATTCCTATTTAATGACAAAATTCTCTCACCATTGTTTTGTTGTTCCTTAATGATTGTCAGAGTACCCTTCCTGAAATTTATAATAGTTTTAACTTCCTCTTATACATTCTCTCTCTTTTGCTTTTTCAGCCTTCTTTATCCTGCTAAATTGTTTTTAGTGTTTATTTAAACAGACCTGGAGATTAAGAAAAGGCCCTTTGTGGAAACTTTCATCAACCAATTTGCAATTTCTAGATGGGCATTGACATTTGCATAGACACATGTAGCTGAAATTACTTTAATACTTTGTGCTCAGGTCAAATATTTATACATCGGGATTTTATTTGGCGGTTAATCCATGGCCCAGCTTTGGGAAGACATTGTTTCCTCTGTGTGACCATAGATTATGGATGAGGTAATTTCCAATTCATTTATCTTTTCCTTTTTCTTCTTCAAGTTCTCCTTAGTCAAATCCTTGCGAAAGCTATAAATGTGTCACAGTAAGAATGAGAATTCACAATGCCGATGGGAAGTTTGTCGTCTCCCATTTGTGGCTGTGATATGTATTCTGTTCAAAGCTGAGTAAGGATGATGAATTTTCTTTCAGTTAAATTCCATTACTTCCTCCTTGTTCATCTTTTCCCCTAACTTCTGTTAGTGTCTTTTGTGGAATCTTCCATCTTAATATCTTTGAACCATTTTCTATTTGGTGTAAGACCTCTTAGGATTTTAACAACATGTTGGAAATTTCCATCATTCTGACACGTGTCATATGATTGCTAGAAACTACAAATCTCTGATGAAAATAGTACTTAGAAAAGAGCTCCTCTGTAATTACCACTGTTTTCAAAACTGCTCACAATGTCTACTCTAACACTAACAAAAATCGCAATATGCATATAACATCACAAATATCTCCATGCAGGAGACACTGAGCCACAGGAGCCCGTCCTTTCAGTAAATGGAGAGCCTCAAAATGTTGTATCTATACTATTTTATTCTATGTTTGTGTCAATCCCTTTTATAATTTTTATCTTAGCTTCTATGCATTTTTATCAGTGCTTCATATACCAGTTATCGTTGATGCTGAGCAGTATGTCAAAGTCATAGAGCTAAGTGGATTGATATTGTCAAAACTATGGCTTTTCAGATCATCTAGTTATGTCCAGTGAGTTGTGTGACCTTGGTAACTTCATACCCCTGAGGTTTAGTTTCTCAATTTAGAAAATGGAAATTATAGTGAAAATGTTACAGGGTTCTGTACAAACACCTATGTATATGCATACACATACACACTATATATATACACATACACACACACACATATATATATATATGTATATATATATATGTATGTATGTATATATATAGAGAGAGATGGTTAGGTTTTGTTGTCAACTTGATCTTTTTAGTAAACTTGGGTCGGTCTCAGGTATTTACAGGAAGGCAACCTCTCAGTCAGGGCAGGATATAAGAAAGCTCAGGGAAGCTGGTAGTGAGCATCCCTTCCTGGGAAGGCAGTGCAGGAAGGAAATTCCAGAGACTTGGGAAGCTAACAAGTCTGGGATAGGGTTGCAAGACACCACCCCAATGCTATATAAAGGGGGATAAAATCTTTTATCTTTTCCCCTGCTTGTTTTGCTTGTGTGTGTGTGTGTGTGTGTGTGTGTGTGTGTGTGTGTGTGTGTGGTGTTGGTGATGGGTTTCTCTCTCTGCGAAGGGGACCATCTTCTTTTGCCATTATGGAACTTTGCCTGGATCTGTACCTTCAATAACTTTTTTCCTCCCATAAATTTGTGCCTGGTTTGGAGATTTATCCTGGCAACACTTGGCTGACTGTGACAGTTTTGGTACCAGGACCTGGGGTGATTTTGCTGAGATGAATCTGACCATGTGGATTTTGGTCTTCTGGAACTTGTATGCTGGAGGAATGGACTTGGTACTTGCAATTGAAGACACCTTCCAGATCGGTAAGTCATGTTTTATGGAATATTCTGGTGAGAATTTGAAAATGCTAAGTGCAGAGAGAATTGTATTTGGAGGCTTGGCTTGTGAACTTCCTAAGGGGAAGGAGAGACTGCAGAAAACTTTATTGGAATGACATTACTAGAATAAAGGCCAATGCCCAGAGAATTTGATCAAGTTTTAATTTAGGTAATGGACTGATGTATTTAGGTAATGGGCTGATGTATTTGATATGGAACTGAGACTTTTAAGATTTAAGGTGGAAAAAAACTCAAAGAAAGTTTAATTTATTGACCCAGAGACCAGTATTTAGATTACTGAAGCTGCAATTGTCAACACATTAGCAGTACTAAAGAAGATAGTTTAACTGCTCTACATTGAAGCAATAGAAAGGATGAGAGGACTGAATGATAGACTGTGAAAACTCTTTTGGATGGATGTAGCTGAAAGAAAGGAACCTGCTTTCAAGGTTTATTTCATCTCTGAGTTAACAACATGGCTGTGTCCTGCATACCTAGCTTTGCTTTTGGAAGAAGCATAAAGAATGCATGCGTGGAGTGGGCCATGAAGTGCACAGGGTTCCAGGAGCTGCTGCTGAGATGCAGTGTATGGAACAGGGCATGAGGTCCCTGATAGGCCAGTGAAGCCATTGGAAGATGGACTATGGTTTGCAATGGAGACCCAAAGATATTTTGGATATATCAGGACTGTGCAAGGGCTAACATGGAGCATTGGTGTCTAGAGACAGAGGTTTTCCCCAGCTACTCAGCCAAGCTGAAGAGACAGAAATGGAAAATCTGGAGACTGTCAGTCACTGGTTATGATATTGGACTTGAATTGCAGTTGTTTGATGCTTGCCTAATGGTTGTTTAGTTTACACTGGTCCAATCTCTCTTTGTTATACCTCATAGCAGTTGGAAATGTTTACTCTGTGTCATTATCTATTAAAATGTTTTGATTTTGCAGAACTCAAAGTTAAGGGACCTTGCCTGTGTTAGGGGGAGATTATGCATTTCTAATTGTACATGGGTTAGGCAGAATTATAATCTTGTTAGTAAATTAACTATGATATAATGATATGGTTTGATGTCAAGTTGACAAGGGGTGGATTATTATTATATATATATGCATATATATATAGAGAGAGAGGGAGGGAGGGAGGGAGGAAGAGAGGGAGGGAGAGAGAGAGACAGAGACAGACATAGGAGAGAAAAAAAGAAATCACATTTATAGCAGTTTTGTGTGTTGATGGAAGTGACCCAATATGAAAAATTGTAGTGTGGAAACCAGAGGGACTGATGGCTGGTGAGTGGCTGCTCTCTACGAAGAATAAAGATGCATCTTTATTCGACATGCCCATAAACTTTCCCCAGCCCATTCACCTGCTTAGCTGCAGGTTGGAAGCAGAGAGCTAACCTGTGAGTGGTACTTGCCTTGGTGAAGATAAAAGAGAGGAGAGTATAAGAGAGTTAAATGAGTTAGAAATAAAGTTTAATGGTAATTTAAGAAACTAACTGGTTAAAAGTGGGTATGAAGAAATAACACTGGTGATGGAGAATAAGAAAGTATAAAGATTGGATTGAACTTTTTGGGGATCCACAGCGTGGAAAGAGTTGCTTTACTAAAGAAAGTGAAGTGAAAATGTGGAGATGGTGTAGAGAGAGAAAGCTGCTTGCTGTCTAAACTGTGAATGGGGCATGGTTATCAGGAAAGTCAGGATCTTTGGAATGACCATGAGAACAGATAGCTTTGGGTTTAAAGCAGTCACAGAAGAGACTGACATGAACAATGGCCTCTTCAGATCACCAAGAATGGAGACATTAAGAAGTGTGTCAGGGAAAACAGCGAGCCAGGAGCTAAACTCCTCAGAGAATGAGAGGGGTCACTTGGATGTCAGTGGACACCAACCACAAGGAAGATCGGTGAGATGAACTTGAAAGAGCCCAGACTTTTGCAAAATGGAAAACAAATAGTTTGGTGTCCCATAGGCACCTACCAACAACAGCTTTCAGTGAGAGGAGCAAGTGCAGAGCCAAGTTGCTGAGGCGACTGTAAGAAGATTCCAGGTAACAGAACCTGAGCTTGGGGTAGGAAATGCAGAAAGTTTACATGAGGGGATTACTGTGGCAATCAGAGCACGTGTGGGTACCTGGAGATGATGAGAATGGTGAATGGAATGAAGGAGGTATGAGCAGCCAACAGGAATGTTGTGGATTCTGGATCATGCTCATGGGGCTTGGTGGTCACTCAGTGCAGAGCCCAAGGCAAGAGCCAAGACCTTGGGAGATGGCGTCTCTGTAGCAGTAATTCCCAACTAACCAGATTAAGTGAGACCCATACACTGTTTAATATCAATTACTATTTGTACCAGAGAATGAATACTCAAAAAAAATTGTTGCATCTCTCCCCTTTTGTTTCTTTGACCTCAAGGAAACAAATTAACTTTGTCTAGTTGTGAGTTAAAACCACTAGCTCAATCAGTATACTCTATTTCTATAAAATTGGCTCTTTATCCAAACAATAAAACATTCATTTAAACAGCTTGTTGATAATTCCAGGAAGAAGAAATGTCTCTGAATGAAAATGGGGCGGGGAGAGTTGGCTCAGTGGGTGAGAGCACTTGCTGTGCATGCATGAGTACCTGACGAGTTCAGTCCCCAACACCTGGGTAAAAAAAGTGTGGTGGTGCACACTTGTAACCACAATGATGAGGGTGGGACAGAGACTAGAGGATCACTGGTCAGTCCAACGAGCCAAAACTCATCCAGCTTCAGGTTCAGTGAGAGACACTATCTCAATGAAAGAAGAAAAGTGATGGAGGAGAATACCAGACTTCCTCCTCTGGCCACTGCACACACACACACACACACACACACACACACACACACACACACACACACATCTGTCATCCACCCTGTAGGCATTCATTGTGAGTACATTACTACTGAAAAATTTTTTCCCATATTGCAAAATCATACACAGTGAATTCATTATTTGCGGATTTTGTACTTTCGGGTTTTGCTACTTGCTAAAATTATTTTTGATCTCAACATTATTATTTGTGGTTCTTTTCCAGTCATTGTGGCCCTGCAGAGCAGTGAAGCATTTGAGTTGCCTGATTTCATGTTTGCAGTTAGGATCAAGCAACGTGCAGCTCTGCCTTGTTTCACTCCTGCTGGAAATCCACTCCCTAATTATGGATCATTTTTGCACTTTTTTGAAGTTTGTTGGTGATTTTGCTATTTTAAATGCTTGCTTTTCCCCCACCCTAGGCATATGCTGAAATTCTATCGAGCATTTCACTGCCACTTGCCAGTGGCAAGTGGTATTAGATAAGCGTCATTTGGGTATGAGTTACAGAGAGCTGTTGTTGCAGCAGGTTTAATATTACTGAATTGACATCTTTAAACAGAAGCTCATATAATAAATAACACAATGACATAAAACAAGGTATGTAACGATCATTTGACAAAAAAGTTGAAAGAGACCTCAATACACATAATCCTGTATTTCTCCATGATCAGTGGTTTAGTTTTTGCTAATGTAGCACTTGCAGTGACTTCATAGAACTGACTTCTGCCCACAATAAGACCTGGCCACAGCTGAGGATGGTTTCCATACATTCCTTCCCTTCCCTATGAGCCTGATTTCATCCTCTGACTCTAGTTCAGAGAACAGAGAATCAGTAGGTAGTTTGGAGAGCAGCTGAGATATGATGACTCTCATTGAACAGTGACTCTTGACAGTCCGGGGCCTGGAGAGATGGCTTAATGCATAATGTGTTGTTGGATGAGCATGAAGACTAGAGTTCAGATCTCCAACACCGACATGATTGCCCACCTGTACCAGCACTCAGAAGGTGGGGATGGATCATCCCGCAGGCAAGCTACCTGGCTAGACTAGCTGGATTGGAGAGCTTTGGGTCCAAGTGAGGGACCCTGCCTCAGTAAATAAATAAAGTGGAGAGTGATCAAGGAAGACACCTCTGGCCCTCACATGCAAGTGTACACTCACATGCATATGAACACGTATGTAAATACACACATGCCACACATGAGACTACACAGAAAAAATTAAATACAATAAATTGGTGGTCCAGGGGAAAGCTCTAAGAAAGAGTACAGGCATGTACCCAAAGTTCTGAGAATTCTGCAGAGACCTACTCGGTGTAAAGATACAGAAGTATTTTGACAGGCTTGTGTCTTTGAATGACCTTGGTCTTTCATTAGCTCCTTCCTCCACCCCTGGCACATAGGCATTGAGTGTGTGCTGGCCATTGCCTGAGAGTGTTAACACATTTCCGTCCATCTGATCTATCTTCATGATGACCCTATGAAGATAAAATATCATACTTGTCATTACTTAGAGGAGGTATCTGAGGTGAATAACATGTCTGGATTCACTCTGCACATAGCTAAGCCAGGAACTGGACCCAACAGCGGAGCTGCAGACACATCCGCACCATGCATCTCACCGCTCTTGGGCTTGGGAAGTCTGCTGTGGAAACAAAGGCAGCTCCTAGCTGTTGATGCTTCCTAGTGGCAGTGCACCCAGGGTTGAGGAGGAGCTTTGAGCCAGGCTTGTTTCTGGAGGCTTTGACACCAGTGGAAGGAGAGATAAAATAAGAAACAACTTCCCAGAAGAGGACAAACGGTACTTTCTAGGTGCCCTGGGACCAGAGTTCTAATCCCCAGCTGTGTGAAGACTATCAGAACCCTTTGAAGCCAGTCTTCAAGAAAATAAGCCTTTGTCAAAAAAAAATTGGTAATCACTACAGTGGCTTATCCCCATTGAATGTGATTAAGTGCAGTTGAATATACTTTCCTTTGGCATTGACTTTTAAAAGTGACTCTCCTGCTGCTGCTATGAAATAAAAGCCAGTTTTATCTGGAAGTAAAATAAAACCATCAGTGTTTTGAGTCTGCTAGGTAAGGCCTGGGATTTTTATCATTCCTCCCACTCCCTCTAGAGCTCTTGAAAAGGGAAGTTGGTAAGTCAACAAGACTGTTACACAGCAAGGAAACATGCAGGGTTAGAGGCTGAAAAATCAGGCACATAGAGGTACTTGTGTTGGTCTGAGCTTCCCTCCTGTCATCTGAGCTGATCAATTCAGAAACTACTCATATGCTGGGAACTGAAGGCTTCTGGGCTGTGGGCCCTCACTAGGTAGTCACAGCTGTTGCAGACTTCAAGCCTTCCAGGACTGCACAGGATACCCGGGGTAGCTCTGCACCAGAATCAGGTGCCAGGTGGTGGAGCGTGACAGTCCACAGTCTTCTGTCTGGCCTCTTTCTGTTCTGGATGTTCTGTGATCACTCTCAGGGGAAGAGGAATATAGAGGAGATGCTCCTAAATTCTTAATCATGTGAATTAAACCAATAAAAAGTGTGAATGGGCAAAAACATAAAATAAAGTATAGCAACACTGGAAATTCCACAGCCATCGTGAGTTGTAAAACAATGGGAAACTTGATCAAGAACTGTACTCAGCTTCAGAGTCTAGTGCTCAGCTGCCAGAGAGCACCTCAAGGATGTATCATGGGCGCCCTGTCTACCTGCCCCTTCCTGTATTTCCTCATTAGTTTGAAGTAAGTTAGAGACTGGATAAATGAAAACATGCCTGGGTTTCTCATTCATTTTCTTTTCCAGGTGTTAACGTTCAGATAAATTAGTGTTGGAATGATGGTCAAAACACAGGATCTTATTTGTCCACAAGTTATCATCCTGCAGTAAGCTTAAATCAAGACCCAGTTCTTAGATATGTCATTCTACCTGGGTGTGAACATTAGCCCATTGTCTCTTTCTTTAGGGCAAGTGTAGAGAGATCACAGCATTTCATGTGCCAACTGCAATACTCAGTTGTCTGGTTCATTATATTGGGAAGAGTGACAGGTTGAGATGAGTTCAGCAGGGAACCGTGTCATGTCTCTTGTGAGTCCAAGTGGAGAGTACTGGGACACCTGAGACTCATGTTTGTCATCGTTGAATTAGAGATGCACCATTCATACATGATGGAGACTGAACCGTGATCCTCCCAAGCCATCAGGACTGAGACCACATCAGGTAGCTTGGTTAGGCAGCTTAGGGTGTCCTTAAGTATGCCCTTGCAATCTCCACTTTAGAAGTCAGGGAAGGATCTCTCCTCTCCTTATCTCTTGACCAAAGGAGTTCTCTAGATGTGTTTTTCCATCAACAACCTGAGCCCCTCCTAGGAGGGAATTCCCCTTTCCTAAAATTTAAATCTGTTCCTGACATTGTGGCTGGTCAAGCTCAGCCCCAAAACTTGGTTTCATGGCTGGCCTTTTCTTGCCCTAGCCCACTGACCCTCACTCTGGCTCACCTGAATTCAATTCCCCAGTACTCCAGCATCCAGGTAAAGCCAGATGCACAAAGTAGCGCATGCAATGGCTAGAGCTCTCTCTCTCTCTCATATTCATATATATATATATATATATATATATATATATATATATATATATATATATATATATATATATATATATATCACAAATGACTCTGAGGCCCAGCAGGGGGAACTGAGCAGGCTCTGACAGTCCTTCAGAAAACCAAAGGCTGCTCTGGCCCAGAACTGGTTTAGGAAGTGGTGTAGGGCAAGAATCCAAGTATGCCCATCACTCCCTCCATGTTTCCCCACTGTGAGCACTATGGACACAGAGAGGAATAAAGGTTAGTTCTTCTTCTGAGGAAGTTCAGAAAGCTCTGGAGCAGAAGTTTGAACATGGAGAAATATGCACTTTCCATTGTCATGGAGGTCATGATAAACCAAATGAGTAGGCAGGGTTGTGTGGTGTGAGCATCCATGCTTCATTTTAGAGCACATGAAAGTGTGTCTTCTGGGCAGATACCAGCCATAGGCACATGGCTCTGAAAACATAGATATAGTTATACAAACCAGAAGAGTCTCAGAATCTAGCTGGGGTCTGAGGGGATGTGTGTCCTTGTGCACAGCTGCAGATGGTGTGAGTGAGTTCTGAAACATAGATGCTTCCAGGTGGTGGTGCTTGCTGTTATGCAGCCTGCTTGTCTTCTCAGACTCTGGTTTTCCTATATGTAGGACAGAAATCATAGTGTGCTTCTACCTTGATTGCTGTGAGCAGTAACCAATTGAAATCATGTATGTAGAGAGTCTCTATATTGTGATTCATTAGATATTTTTCCATTGATTAGTTATCATGGAATACTTTAATAAATGAGGTTCTGGGTATATATTCCATAGCACCTCTTGTCTTGTGATTACTTCTCTCTCTCTTTCTCTCTCTCTCTCTCTCTCTCTCTCTCTCTCTCTCTCTCTCTCTCTCTCTCACACACACACACACACACACACACACACACACACACATACACTTTCACCATTAGCCCTGCCAATTCACAGGTCTACTCCTTTGTTATCAGGAGAACTTTTACTCATGTATTTAGGCAAGAGGTGGTTTTCCATGGAAATAACTTGGAACCTTATTGTGTCCTTTGTGCAAAAACTTGCTAAGTTTCTACAGAAAGGAATTTTTTAAGAGGACATAGAAAATAAATAGTCAGGAAGTGTTTGTCCCCAATAGCTTTATTGGAAAGCATTATTGGGCCAAATGAACCAAGCTGAACATTTGCATTAATTAAATTGACCATAAACCCAGCTTAATGTCTCATTTCACCTTTTTCCTGGCACAATGGTGCCTGAGTGTTTTGGAACTTAGCTACACACCCGCTGGCAGGGACAGCTGAAAGATCAACAACAATCAATGTTTATAATCAAAGAAAATTCAACTTGGTATTAATTAACAGAAATCTAATGGTCATCACTGATTTGAGGCAGACTGACCCAAGCCTGTGATACATTCTCAGAACTGGAGAAATTAAACAGTGGCACCTTCTGGAAGGAAAGGATTTTGTTATTGTTGTCTCTAACCCTAAATTCATGGTCCCAGCTCTTGAACCAATGGAGAATCTCCCCCCACCCAAGTATTGTCAGAAGTTAGGACTAAGCTTCTGGATCCAGTGTTGAGCTACATTGTGATCACTTACTCCTGGGTTCAAGTCTTGTCTCAATATCTCACTAGCAGTGTGATCCTAACAAAGCTACTTAGCCTCTCTGACTCTCAGGCTCCTTGTTTGTTAAATGGTGGTCATAATTTCACATGAGTCAGAATTTGTTGAGTTCTGAAGTGGTAGAGACAGAAAGAAAGCAAAAGAGGGGACTCACAGGAGGGTTACTCAATCAACTGCTTACTGGGCCCCATCTTTACAAACTGGAGCTGAGTTAAGTTTCTTGGCCAGTGTGTGTTGTTGAATTCACGTCCATGGATTAACATGCAAAGAGAATTAGAAAGATGCACAGTGATAATCACAAGTTCTCTAGTGAATAAGGATTAGATGGTCACTGTTCGCCACAGGGCTATGTGGCCCCTCAGCAGCTAGTTCATGAGCTCCTTCACTCATTTGTTGTGATGGTTAAGTTTTGTTGTCAACTTGACCTTTTTAGTAGTCTTGGGTGGGTGTCTGAGGATGTTCACAGGAAGGCAGCCTCTCAGTAGGGAGCAGGATGTAAGGAAGCCTGGAGGGGGTGCTAGATACAAATATCCTTTCTTTGGAGGGCTGTGCAGGAAGGAAATTCCAGAGACTCAGGGAGTCAACAAGTCTGGGGAAGGGTTGTAACACTCCACCCTACAGCTATATAAAGGGGGAATTTTCTCTCTTCCCCATGCCTGTTTTCTGGTGTGTGTGTGTGTGTGTGTGTGTGTGTGTGTGTGTGTGTGTGTACGCACTATTAGTGATGGCCCCTCTCTCTCTCTCTCTCTCTCTCTCTCTCATTGGACATGTGAAAGGGGGCCAGACCTGGATCTGTAGCTTCAATGCTTCAATAAATCCTTTCCTCCCATAAACTGCTGGTTTGGAGGTTCATCCCAGCAGTGGGTGGCTGACTATGACACTTGTCATAGACAGAAGTTGTAGACACAGGGGTGAGGAGCTAGGCACTCATAGAGGCCAAAGACATGTCAGAGCTTATGCAGAACTGCAGTTCCTCTCCCATGCTCCTGGTCCCAAAGCCTAGGCTCAGTATCCATGGGAGGAAGGAGGCTAAATAGAAGGTGATGGTAGTTAGTGTTGTCAGTCACATTTGTGACAAAATGAGACAAGGTCCCTGAATGGACTGTGTTTGAGGTCTGGCTGTGAGCACAGAATTCACAAGCAGGAAACAAGCTGAGAAGAAACGACCACATGTCACCCAGTGTCTCCCATATAAATGCTCTGCAAATTGGATCAAAAAAGAACATTCACCCACTCCTGTGAGGCTTGACTGGGTATGTGCATGAGAGTACAGAGGCTAGGGGTGCAAGGAGGGTGGTGGAGCCAACCTGTGGCTCCGTGGACCTCTAACTGGAATTGGAAAATGTCCCAGGAGGTAGAGTATGCTAAGGACACCCAGCATTTTGAAGAAGCATAGTGGCTGATCTTCAGTCTTCTTTTAAAAAGCATGTAATTGTGGATGCTGTGGTCCAAAACAGTTCAGTGGCTCTATTGCCACCATCACGCTTTTCAACAGATTGGGAGGATGTTTACTTTGACCTGTAATTCTAGCAGGCAACAGCTTAGCACCATTGGACAGTATGGCAACAAAGTCATAATTTAAGAGGAATCACTCCCCATCGTGCTCAGGCCAGACAACTCTCTGTAGCATCACTGGGGAGTTTCTTTCTGAGGAGCAGTGTCATCACTTTGCACTGCCTCACCACCCACTTGATGGCTCAGTGCATCATTTCCGCCATTCACATCCATTTAGAGGGCCATGTGTTCCACGATCTTTTCTCCTTGAATCTCTCAGAGGTCACTTCTGCTCATCAAGCTCCCAGATTTACCAGAAGGTAAAAGCCTGAATGGGAAAGGTGAGTGACAGTTTATCCAATGACCTTTCCTATGCTTACCTCCTTTACAGGACAGTTACTTATTCCATTGAAAAATGCCAGACTGTGTAATTATGACACCACAGAAAGGTATATCTTATAGTTCTGGAGTCTGTGAAGTCCAAGATCAAGACACAAGTGATATGATAACTGATGAGGGTCCTTCATTAGTAATGGCTCTTGCTTTCTTTCTTCACATGGTGGAAGAGGAAGGTAAACCAGCACTTACTCTCAGATTTCTAATACATGAGAGTCCACCTTCCTGATCTCACCATCCTTTTAAGAGGCATTGTTTTTAGCCATCACCTTGGTGATTAGGTTTCAGCATATCAATTGTGTAGGGACTTAAACATTCAGATGACAGTAAAATGTGCATTTTGTTCGTTAACACATGGAGCTACCTGCTAGGCTTGACTAGTTTTTTTGTTTGTTTTGTTTTGTTTTAAAGAAAGCTTGTGAAATTCAAACTCAGTGTGTTTATACATTGCAGACACAAAAGTTCATAGGTTCTCAGCTGAGACCAGATGTATTTACTGAAATCAGCTAGCACAGCTTCTACAACAAGTGCACAGAGAAGTCAACTCTGCACTCTCTAAGCCCCTTCCCATTCTCCTTAGTCATTTTAACAGCAGTGTTTAGAGTGGCTACCAGGACTGTTTCCCACCAGGAATGCCATCCACTTCCTGCCATTCCAGAGTCAGTATGGTGGGCGGAATGTATGCTGAGGAGCCGAGGCTGGTTAAAGGGCAATCTTCCCTGTTTTTATTTTTCAAACCTAGATTTCTAAATGGCTATGAGATAAAGAAAATGTAAGCAATTTTTGAACAAAATTATCTAGGTTCAAATTCTAGCCCTTTCAATATTTAATATATGAACACCATAAAGAAGGTTCATCATTGATACCTACTGGGGTAAATCTGAACAGAATAGTTCCATATGGAAAAGGCCATGTACAATGTATAGAATTATCAGGAAGATTATAATAATTAGAATGACTACTTAAACACTCAGAACTTTATCTCTCAAGTGTTGATTAGCAGATGGAAATAGCATTTTTTCTTTTCGAAATCTTTTCTAAAATGCTGGAATGAATGGAGCTCCTTTCAGTCTTGATTTGGTTTTGAAAACCTTGCAGGAATTAACTCTTGCACGCATTGTCTTTGGGTTTCAGAAGCCTTGGTCCTCCTTGGCTCACTCCATAATCACTCAAGTGTGTTCAGATACAAAGAGGTACCCAAGATGAGGAAAGCATTCTTCACATGCCAAGGAAAAGTTCCTAAAACCATTACTGTACCTTTAAAATCAGACTCACAAACTTTGAATATCTGTAGTTTGGAAAATATTCTCATTTCTTCCTTCTTAAAAATATTAATCATTCCTCATGTCACAAGATATCTTTTTCAGTTAATCTTTACAACAATGTTATAGCTGAGGAAAACAAAGACTCCCAGATATATGTAACCTCAGTGTGACTCAAAATGTTTCATGTCTCACATGAGTAGGGATGCTAATAATAAAATAAAGTTTAAGAGGAGACCTCTACACACTGTCCTGTGATTCAATGTGGTGCCATGTCAGAGCTCAGTGCTTGGTACAAGGTTGGTGTCTAATGAGTGGTGGGTTTTGATTGCCTTCTCCTGGACCCTGTTATGGACACCATCAAAAAACTACAGAGGGCTGGAGAGATGGCTCAGCGGTTAAGGCATTTGCCTATAAAACTGAAGGACCCGAGTTCAATTCCCCAATACCCATGTAAAGCCACATGCACAAGGTGGCACATGTGTCTGGAGTTCATTGCAGTGACTAGAGACCTTGGCTAACCCATTCTCTTTCTCTATCTCCCTCATTTTCTCTCTTATTCTCTCTTCAAATAAATAAATAAAAAAATTTTAAAGCTATAGAAACACTCCCTGGGGTAACTCATCTACTCTGCTGACTCCTGGTAGTGGAATGTCTTCAGCACGTTGAAATGCTAAAATTGTCCCCAGAAGGTGGGTGAAGGTCCATCAATTCCCATTGCTAACAAGGACATCTTCAACTGGGTATGACTCTTTGGAGTTTGTCTTAACTCCAAAAGGAGACAGAAGTATAACAGCTCAAAAAACCTCAGAGGATGTTTGAAGGTTGACTGTCACTGTCGTTATCCTCAGGTGACACATGTTGAGCAAAGATTGTTACCTCTTCCCAGCTGCAAGGCATGATCCAAGAAGAGCCCGCTTACCAGCACAGCCCCAGAGACATCTGCTGTGGTAGCACTTAGTATGGGAACATTCCACTAACACACAGGGTTCCGTGTCTCTCGACTCCTCTCTCAAGCCACTCACAGATGGGTCTGAATGAACTCTACACCCATCAAGGGAAATGCATGTGAGTCACTCTGAAGTTCTTCTTCCTCCATAAGAGGTTCAGAGCAACAACACTCTGGCATTGCTTCTCCTGAAAGCCTAGGCAGAACTCTTAGGACAATGGAGGCCAGAGCCCCGTTTCCGTGGGGGGAGATAGGACAGCCCCCCAGACTCCATCAGAAGGTACCCCAACTCTTTCCAGTTAGCTAATCTTGAGAGTAATTGTTTATGGAAATTAGACCTGTTTGGTAGGACTTACTGCCAAGTGCAAGTCAGCCTCCAGGTAGTAAGAGCAGTGTGATAATGAACACTTGTGATCATCTCTTCTGGAAACTGGGATGTTCAGGGCATTGGGAGACAGGGCAGATCCATCAGGTTCTGACACAGCACATGGAGTGGGATCTACCATTCATAACAAATAGAGGGTGCACATAGGTCTGGACTTCAGAGGTAGCAGGTTACATCAAATCTGAAGAGAGACACATGGAATCAGAGAGAGACAGACAGCAAGATAGAGAGGACAAGGTAAGCCTGAAGAAATGTGTCAGAATTTAAGCAGGAGCTGGGGTAAATACTAAGCACTTGCTTCTTTGTAGTGGCAACTTGTGTCTATTGTGAAAGCAGGCTCGCCACAGCCAAGCACCTACCTTGCCCATTCACAGGTCTCTGTGTGTTCCTCTGGCATGCTCTGTCTGAAGTTCTCCAGTCTTAACTATCTTTGGTGTTTTTATTTCCATGCCCTACTTGTTTGCCTTATGAGCCCTGTTTAGGAAGTGGAATCCAAAATGGATAGAAAGAACAGTAAAGGAATGTTCAGCCCATGCCACATAGTACTCTCTGGGTCTGCTTGGCCTTCAGCAAGGATTTGGGTGAGGCTAATTTATTTGAGAAGTAACCCCAGGAAGTTTCCATGCAGGCATGGGGGACATGAGCCTTATTGCCTGAGATGGTGTGTGGAGTGTGTGGGTTTCCAGAATGACCACAGGTAGTATATGGGATAGGAAGGGCCAGGCAAGAGCGGTGCTATAATCCCACTTGGGAATTCTAAAGTATAATTAGGTTGATTAGCTGTCCCCCTGAGCCCAGGCTGACTCTGAGGAGCACTGAAGTCTTACATCCTGGGAAGCCATTCTATCAGTCCCTCGCAAGCTTCTTCAGTCAGTCATTGTTTCATGTGCACCAAAGGATGAACAAGTCAGACTGCGGACACCTGTACCTCATTGGCTTCATGTGGCCTCTGAGAGTGGGCACTTCTGGGTTGCTTCTCACAAGCTATTATGGCATTAAAAAAACTTCAAACAAAAAATCAGGGATATACAAGCCTTTGGGGGAAGATGCAGTCAATATAGAAATGATCTCAGGTAGATTTGAACTTGGGCTGAGAGGACGTGGCAATGTGTTTTATAAGCATCCCTGATTCCTTAGGTGCTTTGTAGATGTCTCCTGACCTCTAAAAAAAAGGAATGTTGGGACAGCTTTCCCCAAGGTCACTGGCTTTATTTCCGAGTGGAGGCATGTCTAGACCATGCTCTGTTTTTCACACACTGCCTCTCCTTCACCTGTGTATCCTCCAGAAATTTCCAATTGCATCTGGTTCTGTACACATTTTCTCTGGAAAGTTCTGCAGACAATTGCTACAGAAAGAGGCTATTGAAACCCATCCTAGATTTAGATAGTAATAGCTCACCTTGAAAAATAACAAGGTTAAGGCTGAGGAATGTTCTATTCAGTGCTACTGTAATTAAGAGAACTTTGCTGCATTGCATGCTGCATAATTGAATTATTCCACCGATTAATTTTTTAAAATAATTATTTGTAGATTTGTTCTCCCTACTGGTACACTTTTTTAAAAAAATCATATACTTTGCTACTTAATAAAACAAAGAGATGCTGAGGGAGAGACTGTGGAGGAGATATTGTTTGCACTGGGTACTTCCATCATTACTATTGATTGTACAGCCTTATTATTTACCTCAAAGACACTGTAATTAATAGAAATGGAAATGAAGGAATATCCATGTTCCATGAAGCTTTATTGAAAGAGGAAATAAGCAACCCATGTAGACAAGTGATAATTCTTAGTTGGGCATGACAAGTGTGTTTTCAGAGGAAGGATTAACCTGCATCTTAACCAGGCAGCCTAGGCCCTCCCTGCCAGTGCTGGGAGATGCTCACCCTAAAGACTAAGGGCTGCAAACAGGAGCAACTTGTTTGAGAAGCTATTCCTGAGCCTTCTCCTGACTTACTAGTTAAGGCTAATGGCTCTAAATTGGATTAGGGAGTAAATCACAGTTCCCTGGACAATTGGGGCCTGAATAATAAGAGCTGCCGGGCAGCCCTCGCGGATGTTCCTGGTGGTATTCTGCATTTCTTAACTATCTAACTGCTGCGTCTGAGGTGCCCACCCCTCCCACCACCTCTTGCTCTTCTGCCTGAGTACACTAGACTGATGGTGACTCCTTGTCCCTCCCCAAGATGCCTCTCGGGCTGCTCACTTACCCATGGAAGCCCTTTCTCTCTTACTTCCCAGACCAGTGGCTGTCACTCTTCAGGATCCAGCCTGTGTCTCCAGGCCTCCTCCAGTTTGCTTCCTCCCACCATTCAGCTTATCTAGTTGTGTTCTCAACAACCATGAACTGCACAGAGAGGCACTGCGGCTCTTTATCTATGTCCCCCGGGTCCTGCAAGGAGGATGGCATGGAGTAGTTTCAGAAGCCATCTGTGACTAAAGTGGACTGAAACAAACTTTCTCCTACACATTCACAGTGTCACCTTTGCCAATGTCCTGAAGATAATTTTTGTTGTTGCTATTGTTAATTGGGATATAATTTATATACAGTAAGTGTGCTAGTCCTCCAAGTACAGTAAGAAATGTTTTTGCAGATAAAAATGCAATATAGCTATTATACAGATGGAATTATAGAACATTTCCTGCACCACAGAGAGCTCCCCTTGCTCCTGGTAGACCCATGCTGCCTGCCCCTAGCACCCCCAGGATGCTATTCTTCTGACTTGATCGCCATGGATCAGCTGTCCCTGCTCTAAAACTTCATGCAAGCAGCTTCAAGCAGTGGGTATGCTCATGTTTGACTCCTTTCCCTCAGCATTGTGTGAGGTTTCTTCCAACGGGGCTTTGTGCCCAGGGCTCTCCTGTATTCAGAGTGAGCCCTTACTCCCTCAGTCCAGGGCTGTGGGCAGTGCTGTCCATGGCTAGCTGCTGAGGTCATTGCAGACGGGGACCTAGGCAGTCATCAGTGCACAGGGCTCTGCTGGAAACCTGGCTCAGGCTTGGGAATAGAAGGTGAAGTGGGATTTTTTTTTTCCGTGAAGAAAAGCAGCCCACTCCTAAGAGGTTCCACTGGAACCAGGAGATAGACAGAGGAGAGCTGTAGGTGGCCTTGTGCTCTGGAAGCCTCTGCCAAATCTCTGCCCTGGTAGGACCCACCTTCCTGATCACCACAAAAATGCTGAGCAGTGTCTCTGCGTGTCCCATCAGGGAGAAATCAGGGAAGCAGGTGGCATCTGCTTTACTTCAATGGATAGGAGTTCCTCTGGGTCAGGGTTCCTGGACCTGCCAGATGCCTCTTGCAGTTATGAGCTCAGTGTGGCCACTGCCAGATGAACGAAGGAAGCCATCTCTGAGCAAGTAGCCCCACCATTGGCTCCTTCAAATTCTTACTGCCCTGGGGATTTACACATGGTAGCCATGCAGACCCTGCTTGCTCTTCTCTCTGGTCCCTTTGCTCTGAGCCAGGGTTCCTGCTCTATACACCAATATGCCTGCAGGCCAGCCCAGGGGCTAGGCCAGAAAAGAGAAGTTCAAACTGAAATATTCATATCCGCTCTTAAATAAAGGGATGTTTTAAGTTAGGAAGAAGAAATGTTCAAAGTAGGTTACATTCTGAATTCCCTGACTCTTATATAAAGATATATGTGCAAAAAGAAATAAACATTGCCATTTCAGTCTCCATGTTCTCTACCCCTCCACTGCCATACAAGCAGAATGCTCACTCTCTCAGCATTTTGAGTTCTGGGCCTTTCTGAGTGAAATCAAAGAAATGAGGAAGTGGGAAAACCGAGGGGAAGAAAGTCTGCCTGGGTTTATTTGCATGAGAAAGGCCTAGAATTACTGGTGGAAGAGAGTAGACTTATCCAGAAGGTACAGGAAAGGGGAAGGCATAAGCCATGAGGGCCAGTTGGAAGAGATTTTAAGTTAGAAGGCAGAGAGAAGTAATTGAAAGCAGCTTCCTTGCCGATGAGGAAGCAATGAAAGACATTGTGCATTGTGGATGGTTTCCTCCTTGGACACATTCTGAATGAGATCAGCGAGACTTGGATTCTCCTCAGATGTTTGCTGTGTAGAACCGCACTTCCTCCGTTGGGTAGTGCTGAGAGATGACACGGACTTGGTTGGTTTCTGTAGAGAACACTTGCAGGTATTCACTGGCCATGTGGTAGGATAGGTGATTAGGGTACTGGGTGGGAGAGGCGGGGCTGCTTGGGGAGAACCTTGAGGATTTATGCCAGTGGCCAGTTCATCTGAGATCAGTGAAGGAGAACTTTGATCTACTGACCTTGATCTGGGCTGTCAAGTAACTTCCATCCAAAAGCCAATTCTGATTAGTTGACCAAGACTTCTAGGTTAAGATACAGAGAAGGATCCAGGCTCCAAAAGAAGGATTAAGACAATGAGCATTATTAACAATGCGTTTTGAGTGACATTGGACATCATAATGACCAGGCTTGAGGTTCTCCAAAGGTTCCTTCAAGGCTTAAATTCTTGGCATGTGCACAAGTCAATAGGTGTGGCAAATGTCTCACAATGGATGGTCCATTAAGCATTCTTAGACATTGAACAAGCACAGAAATACAATATAGAGACACTGTATTTATTTTGACAAGTATCTGCTTAGTGTTACCAATGTGATAGCTGCAGGGGGAAGAACCATAATGGAGGGTGTTCCTGCCCTCAGTGAACTCATGGACTTGGAGAAGCTTACAAAAATGAAAATTAGCCTAGCCAGGGAGAAGCACACACTGCACTCAACCTGTTCCCATTGGCCTGGAAGCACCAGGAGCCAGGATCTGGCTGATTTCCCGAGTCAGGGAAGAGCAGGGCACAGAAACCCCTGGGGAGGAGGAATACTTCCAGGGACCTCATTGCCCATACGTAGGAGATGTTTCCAGGTTCTTATACCCAGCCTGATGACTAAGATTGAATTCAGTTTGGTCAGGATGGGGTGAGAATGGCAAAAACCCAATGCCCTGCAAAATTTCTGTGACACACAGATAAGGGTGACACCTAGACACTGCAACATCTTTGATGTTAAAAGCCTGACTGTCTTGTCTACCCCTTAAGCCACAGCTGATTAGAATGAGCATGTTTGCTGCTGGAGTGAAGAGTGGAGAGTTCTAGAGAAAGCTCTCGGTCACGCTTAGAAATGGAACTATCAAAGACAACTAAGAGGAGCCTGCACCAAGAAGACAGGAAATCCATGAAAGTCCAGCCCCTCTCAAGCACCAACCCTCCAGGCTCAAGTTGCCATATCTGATTAGCTAAAAGAGCCGCAGAGGAGCAGCATGTGGGCCAGGGAAATTTTGTGGAGGAGTTGGGCATTGCCATGCTAGTCCTTAAAATATGAAACTTTGTAGTAGGATAGTAGGATTATTTGGGACAGTAAGCATACTAGCCAGGAGTGTGTGTGTGTGTGTGTGTGTGTGTGTGTGTGTGTGTGTGTATTTGCATACAAGCAAGGAGAGTGGATATGACCCCCATCTGTACTACTTCCCTTGACACTTGGCTCAGTCACTAGCTGGCTCTGAATGGTTAACACAGCCTGTCTCCTTCACTTCTTCTTTGCCTCTTGGGATGTAATTGAGTGAAGATTGCTGCTGAGCTAGACTCTTCACAAACTCTCCAGCCCCAAGGAGCCTCCATGCCAAGTGGCACAGATGCAGAACAGTGGCCACAGTGAGTCTGGATGGAATAGGGCAGAGGGCACACACAACGCCCTCTGAATGAGGGCCACCAGACCCTGCAGTGGGTATTTGCTTATGAGCAGAAAGTCCCAAAGGGGCAGCACTTCTCATTCTCTAACAAGTCATGTGAACTCCCTAAGAGGCCAAGTGGGTCATCTCCTTGCAGTTGTTTCACACTTGTTTCTTACATGGGATCTTCACGGAGAGGGTTTATCCTTGCAGTAGGACTCAAGGACCTGGCACCAGTAGTCAGAGGAACTGAATTTGGAAACTAGGTCTGAACTTCACAGAGACTAGGATTTCTCTCACTGGGCTGAGTACAACAACCTACAGGCCACCTTTCTGTGTATATCACAGGACTTTCAGAGGCCTTCAGGCTTTTTGTATGTTTATTCCATCCTGGTCAAACTGAATAAGAAAGATCACCATTACAAAAGAGCCTCCAAGCTCCCATCTGCAGAGGGCCATGGATGACCTCCCCACAAAAATGGCTGCAGAGCTGGGGATGGGGGAGCACCCCAAAATTACATGGCCCAGAGCTCCAAAATCCTATTGTAAGCACAGGCTTACCCTTTAGTCCTTTTGCTAGAAAGGCAGAAAAATATTTTGTAATATGAAAGAAGGTTTCTAAAGACTTCAGCAAACATTGCTTTCCTGTTACCCAGCTTAAGAAAACATCAGGGGAAACCTAGACACCCATGGGAGACTATATTTGGTGTTAATTATTTGCATGCACCCTGATCTCTCTGAAAACACCTATGTACACATACTGACATGCTTGTGGAGACACGCATGTGCACATAGAAGTGTATGAACACAGAACAGGTAAGCCATGCATCAATTTTAGCCCTGGATGTGGCTCAATTTCTTAAATCTGGGGGTTTATGGGTGGACTATATCCCCGGCAGGTTATGGAGGAAGAATGTAGACTTTCAGAGCATTAGATGTTGGTGGCATACCCAGAGTCATGGCCTACCCTGCTTCTCTTGACCTTCGAGTAGACCCTTCTTCCCAGGCCTCAGGCTGTGGCTCATATGTGCGCACGTTGTTCATTTATAGACAAAGATAGATGAGTCCACACAGAAACGCCTTCCTTCTCAGACTGAAAATATCAAGCCTCAGTTGGAATTTGTTTTTCCAATTTATTTAATGCACTTTTTTTTTTCATTTAGCTTCTCCCATGAATTGATAATGCTCCCTGCCCAACCCGTTGCTTGGATTGCGTCTCCCTGTAAAGCCTAGGGCTAAAAACTGGGTGGGTGGCATTTTGGTTATGACTTGTTTAGGAAATTGATATTGGCATTTTCTGCATGACTTGCCTTTCCTCCACAAGTTCCTTTGCTCTAATTCTCATTAGAAGCCCCAACTGTAAAGGAGATACCAGCTAATTAAAAATTGGAAGCTCCTAATCTTCACCTTGAGCGGCTACTGTGTGCTTTTGGCAGGAAGTGGTGCAATTATTGATCAAATGAAATTGTCATTTAAAAGAGCAGCTTTTATTTTTTAAGAGAAAGGCAGTGAGGGGTTTATTAAAATATGCCTTTACCTCAAAGATGCAGGCATGACATATGAAAACCAGGTAAGGGTTTTTTATTTAATTGAAAGACTAAATTGGGCTTCTAATTTGTTGCTGCACTAAGAAGCATGGTGCCAGATCCCTGTCCCCATGATTTTTCAAATTGAATTGAAAAGACATCAAAACACCATCACCTTTACATTGTCCTTAAGGTAACACAGCCAAATGTTCACCATATAGGATTCTGATGGAGTCCTAAATAAAGTATAAGAAAACCACACAATTCACAAAGGGCAGGCACACTGGTGCTGGAGTGGTCGAGTCTGGGCTGTTGTTACCTCCATGGACTTCCTAGCTTAAGAATCACTCCACCAAGGAGGTGTCCTGCTTCAATGCCTATTTCTGGTGGTGAGAAAGGCTTCAAGGACACTAGTCATCTCTCAAAGTTATTGCAAACTCCTAAAAAAAAGCTGTACTCCCAAGGCTTTGTTCTCCATTAGCTTCAGGTATCTCTTCTTCATGAACAGCTTCCAGCTAACAGCCTGCACAGCCTGACCGGCTCCTTTTGAAACAAGAGTCTGGGCAGATGGGCAGAGTTGAGACCTACAACAAGGCTGGGGGTCAGGATCCTGCCACCCACAGTGCCCACCCTGATGCCAAGAAAGTTAGCTTGTGAGAAAAGCTTGCAGGAGGTGTTATTCTAAGAAACAGGGTGGGAGATTGGTTGGAGTATACAGAAGAGGGGAAGCCTGTGGTCACCACTATCAGAAAATGGGAGTCGTCTTCCTGGCCTCCTCTAAGGAGCTTGGTAGAACGAAGCCCTTGAGTAGAATGCTCTTTGAGCTCAGGAATATCTTCTGCTCTAATATTGGACCCACTGGTCATGTGACTACTGTGTGCTTGAAGTTTGCTCTTAAACTTCTTTCTTTCTGATCTTAATTCTGTAGTTAGCCACATGTGAATAGTGTTTACAACACATGTGGGGATGGACTTTCAGGTTTTAGTATCCACTGTCTTGGGTGCCTATTGCTCCAGGTATGTTAGGTCCTCACAATTCCAGTCACTCTGCATGGGTGGAGGCTCCTGCACATGCCAGTGCGGTGTCAGAGGAGCAGGTTTATGGTGCATGTTCTGGGATGCAGCTGAGGCAGCCCTCCTATGTGAAGAAGTCGATCACAAAGGGAGGAAGAACCTGCTCAGCTTCTCAGGAGACAGAGATGCTGGAAACAGGGCCCTGGATGGGAGCTAGAGGAGCAGCTGGGATCCTGGAAGAGGTAGGTAGGCCTTGGCCCAAGTGATGGACAGGCTTATGACAAATGGAAAGTAGGAACACTGTTCCAGAGCATGGACAGCAGTAGTCAGGGGACAGAGGCTGCAGAGATTCTGGGATGTGTATGTGGGTGGCTGGTTGGGAGGAATCAGTCTGGGCAATGGATGAAGAAAGGCTGGCTGGGTCCACAGAGCCAAGCCGAGGAGTGGGTAGCATGTGTCAGACCAGAATATAATAGTGAATGAAGGTTTGTGAGAATTAGAAACCACATCACCTTTTTGTCTTCCAACTTGGGGGAGGTTGTACAATTTATTAAGCGATGTCTTAGCTTAAAAGTTGTAGATAATAAACTAATAAAATACTGCTCAGCAGTACAAAGCAGTCAACCACAGGGGCATACACTATAGGGAGAATCTCAAAATCATCTTGCTGAGTGAAAGACATTAGAATGTAAAAAGTAACACTAAAGTCATCCTATACAATTCCATTTATACCAAAACCTAGAAAGTGAAGCCCTGAAAATAGAACCACATAAGTTGCTGCTTGAGGTAGGGGTGGAGGGAAGAGTAGATTGATAAGGAAAATAAGGAAGTTTTGTCCTCTCTCCCTCCCTCCCTCTCTCCTTCCATCCCTCTCTCTTTCCCTCTCTTCCTCTTTCCCTTTTTTCCTTATGTTTTTAAGACTGGGTCTTGCTATGTAGTAGGTAACCCAGGCTGGCCTTGAATTTACAATGCTCCTGACTCAGCCTCCAGAGGAGCTGGGATTATAGGCATGTGCCACCACACCTGGCTATGAGCAAGATTTGGGGATAAGGAAAATGCTATCTGAGCTGTAGCAATTGTTCAAAAGCATATGCACCTGTCAACACTGGCCTAAATGTGCATTTCAAATGTGTGCCATTTCTTAGAGATTAATTATATCTTACTAAAGTTTGAAAGAATGTTCAGCTAAATAAAAGGAACCTACAATAATAGCAGAAATTGAGAAATTGTAGCTTACATTCCCATGGGAATATAAGAGCGTGCTCTCTCTCTCTCTCTCTCTCTATATATATATATATAGAGAGAGAGAGAGAGAGAGATAGATATATAGATATAGATATAGATATAGATATAGATATAGATATAGATATAGATATAGATATAGATATAGATATAGATATAGATATAGATATATCTCAAACACTGCCATGAAAAAGGCTCAGAAATGGTCACTGACTTACACAAACCACAAAGATTATGAGTGATGGACAGAACCCAAATGCAAAGTGCTCCCTAAACCATTATGCTGCTTATTTTATCTCTGCCTTTCAAACTCCATCCTGAGTTAAAGCATGGCCTGGTGCTCAGAGTGAGGGACAAATCGATAAGCTACACAACATGCAGAAGACTTGGTTTCTTATCTCTTAGGATGTATTTCTTTTAGCAACAAATCTTTAGCATTGAAAGCTGTGTGCTTTAAAATTTTTGTTGAGATTCTCTTGAATAATTTTATTGGTTTGAATAAAATATTGTCAAATATAGTAATTTTTCTCATTGATGGACACTGTTTTTTAAGTATTTTTTTTAATTTAATATTTATTGTCCATAATGAGTTACATTATTTAGTGGGCAAACCATGCGTTGTTATCCCGAATTCCCCAAT
>PVHP010009291.1:0-50615 GCA_004024765.1 Zapus hudsonius
CTGTAAATAATGTCGACTTGTAGACAGACTTAAGAAAGGTCTGGGACTTTGAAAACATCCAGTGGATTTTGCAATAGTTGACCTAAGAGTTCTAATTAGAACTCATCTGACAATGGGCTTCAGTCAAGCTTCTTGCTGAGTGTCTGCCTTCCCAGATTTATGAACTTGTGTCAAGTCCCTCAGTTGCTACATAGCGAAGCAACACCAAGTCCATTCCTTTAATCTAACAAATGCACACACGGGAATCAGCGAAGGTTCGATCACTCTTAACTTGATGCTCTGGGTTCAGTCTTTGAAGTTCCCAACTTTCGAGTTTTCATTGACCTTAATAGGCATCATAACTGGCAAGTTCATTATATATGCGTTTTGATTGCACTTAGAGCTTTTGGAAATACTGTTATGCATAGTGGAAATAATTAAGGCGTAGGTCCATGCCGACTTTAAAAGAAGTAACAGGAGATTTTCCAGAAACTTAATTACCATGAATCAGAGTGGCAGTTCATATTCAGAAGCCATGGTGGGTGGGAAACACATTCCAATCAGCATGCGGACTATATCTATGTCTTCTATAATTTGAGAATACTAAAAATTTTGATGCATCCATTATTTAGAAAGAAATGTATGATATTTTGTTGAAAAATATTTAAAGGAATTATAAATTTTTTTAAAAAAATATTTTATTCATTTTCAAGCAGAGAGATGAGAGAGAGAGAGAGAGAGAGAGAGAGAGAGAGAGAGAGAGAGAGAGAGCACACCAGGGCCACCACCTTGTGGGTCTGGCTTATGTGGGTCCTGGGGAATTGAACCGGCCCGGAATTATAAAATTTTGGATACTATAGGAACACTGAAAGGGACAAGCAATCTTTTCAATAATAAAATACCTTGAGATGTTATATATTAATTGATCCACTCATTTAAAATTGTCTTTTAAAAAAAACAAAAGAATTGTAAGAACCTTTACCTAAGGTAAAATTAATCAATAAAGGAAGAGAAGAATGCATCAGTCGGTGTTTAAAGGAAACTAACTGAGTAAATATAAACTTACTGGAAGATAGCTTGAATAGGGCCGCTCAAATATGATGGAGTAGATTCTCTTCCATGAAGACAATGCAGACATAGAGACACAGGACCAAACAGTCGTTTGGTTGTGCACAGCTCCATTCTCCACTTCCTACAGATGAGCTGATATTTCAGATTCAGATGTCTCTGCATAGCTGCATAGGTAATTCTTCCGTAGTAGCTTTGAGAGTTTCTGCCATCTCCATTGGATGCCAGCTAACTAGAAAATGCCCAAGCATCATGAGATTGACTTGGTGTCCTTACCCTCTTGGAAACCTTCTCCAATACAAACAAATTGGCTTAATTAGAAATCTAGTGTAGGATTAGCTGTCCTGAATTCTGCCTTTTATTTTCAGATTGGGGATTGAACCTAGGGCCTCCCTCCCTCACTTACCCAGGCTGGTCTTGAACTTGCACTCCTCTTACCTTAGTCTCCTGAGTAGATAATATTATAAGCTTGTGCCACCAGGATAAGTTCACTCTGCCATAATTTAAAGTTTTACTTTTTTTAATCTTTGCAATCGAAAATAACATTGACATGTGTGTGGTTTAAATGAGATGCACATATTTAATTGTATAATGAACTGTTTTTACCTGTTGCCTATCTATGAAATCTCTATAGCAATGAACGCTTCTGTCAACCTAAGATTTCCCTGATGAGGAGTGTGTGTGTGTTCCTGTGTGTGTGCATGTGTATGTGTATGTGTGTGTGCGTGTGAATGTGTGTATGTGTGTTCATTTGTGTGTGCATGTGTGTGTGTCCATATGTGTGTGCATGTGTGTACATCTGTGTGTGCATTTGTGTGTGCGTGTGTATGTGTATGTGTGTGTGCGTGTGAATGTGTGAATGTGTGTATGTGTGTTCATTTGTGTGTGCATGTGTGTGTGTCCATATGTGTGTGCATGTGTGTACATCTGTGTGTGCATTTGTGTGTGCGTGTGTGTCTGTATGTGTGTGCATGTGTGTGTACATGTGTGTGCATGTGTGTATGTATGTATGTGTGTATGTGTGTGCATTTGTGTGTACATGTGTGTCGTAGTCAGCCACACGCCGCTGGGATTATGGGGAGGAAAATATTTATTGAACAGATCCAAGGGAAGAAGTTAAGGAAAGGCTGGCCCCCTTTCACAGAAGCAACAGAGACAGAGACAGAAGCCCACCACCAGCACCACAAGCAAGCACACTGTAACACACTGTGATTCACAAAATACAGATCTCCAGACCAGGGTTCTGGCTCTTCTTTTGCATATCTATCCTTAGTATTTTACATCCAAATTAGAAAGGGTCAGTCCCCAGGAGGCTAGGCCAAAGTGGAGACAATTAATAATTTTAATAAATCCTCAATTCTTTTGGGGGACATTATTCAAACTACCACAATGTGTGTGTGCATGTGTGTGTGTTCATGTACATGTTTAGTGACTCATTATATCAGATAGTGTGTGTCCTCAAGCTTCTTTAACATGTCTCAGAACACCTGTGGTTATTCTAATTCTCTTGCATATCCATGAAAATTCTACAGCAAATTCATCAAGTTCTATCTAGACAATAATGCTGATGGTTAGTTTTTCTTTGGTTTATATTGAATGTGTAAGTCATCATGATAAAAAGAAAATCTCCTTCTTAAACAATGTAGTCTTATAGCTCATGAGGATGGTACTTTCTTAAGTCTGTCATTTTTTAGTTTTTTCAATAATGTGTTTATTTGTCAGTATTGATATCCGTGATGGTTAGGTTTTATTGTCAACTTGATCTTTTTAATTATCTTGGGTGGGTCTCTGAGGATGTTTACAGGAAGGCAGCCTCCCAGTAGGGGGCAAGATATAAGGAAGCTCAGGAGAGCTAGAAGTAAACATCCCTTCCTTTATGGGCAGTGCAGGAAGGAAATTCCAGAGATTTAGGAAGCCATTAAATCTGGAAAAGGGTTGCAAGACCCCACCTTAAGGCTATATAAAGGGGAAGAAATTCTCTCCTTGGCTCCCTGCCTGTTGGCTGCTGGTGCTTGTTCGTGACTTGCCCTCGCATCCTGCTCTCCTACCTTCCTGAACATCAGAACCCAGTTTCCTTGGTTCACATCATGGACTGAAGAGCAGCCACTCCCAAAGGAGCCATCAGGCCTTCTGGGCTGGATTGGGACTGCTGAGGCCTCCAGCCACGTGGACTGAACAGCTACTGGTTTCTTCACCTGTGGGCCTGCAGACTGCTATTGTTGGACTGTCACAAGCTACCCCAATAAATTCCCTCTTACTACAATCTATTCTATCAACTCCATTTCCTCTAGAGAACCCTGACTAATATAACATCTCTCATATTTAATCATATATACTCTAAGATTTTGCTGACATTGTGTGTGGTATGATTTTTTTTTGTTTCTTTATCTTTATTGCCCAAAAGTAGATAGATTGGTTGAGTAAATATTGTTCTTATATTCACATTTCCCTCCCCCACCCCAATTCACTGGGTATCCTCCTCGGTGGGCACACTGGAACAATCCATATGGCAATGGGTTATGGATAGCACAGGAGGCAACAAGAATGCCCCCCTTTATGAATTGTAGCTGAGGGGGGTAATGCCTCTGGGTAATCTCTTCTACCATGGCTCTTACAATCTTTCCGCCTCATCTTCCGCTCAGTACCCTGAGTCATGGTGGGTGAGTTTTAAGTCTGTTTCATTGCTGTTATTGTGACCTTAAGAGTCTCTGTGCTTCTACTTTAAGTTGTGTTGGAAGTCGTTGGTGTCTGTCTCTCTGATTTTTCCTGGGATGACTGGTTGGCTGTGGTTATAGGTCTCTTTCTTGCCCCACCACTGTCTCAAGTGTTTCACTTGGGGTCTACATGATAGGCCTGGGGTGGTTCATCTCTTGCTGGGATATCAGCCTTCGGCATCAGATTCATTGGTGGAGTTAGAATGACCAGAGCTCTCTCACTGCCTTCTGAAAAATACCAACAGAATCCATCAGAGAGTGAGATCAATATAAGTTAAATGAGACACACATTTCTACTTTGGAAAAATTCTATTGAGATTAGCCTCTCTGTAGTTCTCTGGTAATGGGGAATTCTTTTTGGAGCCCAAATTTTTGGTTCCTTAGGATTTTGCCCTGAGTCCCAATTGCAGTTAAGGGTTCCTTGTCACTGAGTGGATTTCTTGGCCAATTTAAAAGCTGTTGAATACCCCACCCCTAGTTTTGGCGCCTCTATTGCGACAGAGATCATTTCTTGGTCCATTGATCTGTCCCAGAAGTGTGTTTAGTTTTCTCATGGCAACAGTCTGCATTTTGTATCCGTAGTCTCTGCTTTCTCCAAATATCATTGACCAATTTTCCCTGGCAGCTTATGTGGTGCCTTCCAGCATTTCACCTGCTACCATCTGGGTACTGGATACCATTCTTGATCTCTCAGGGTTTCTCAGCATTGTTCGATGCCTTTCTGTGGTTTCTTCAGCAATAGGATCTTACCTTTGGCCTAGGGTGGGTATTCAAGAGCTTTGACAGAAACCTGTCTTATTTGGGGGACCTTGTAGATGTCTTTGATCCACAGCTCAGTGTGGGAAGGATCCAATGACTGGGATCAGGAGTTGCAGGTCTGATCAATTTTTCATAGGGTTTGTTTTCCATCCCTCCATTCATGATCCCTGTTACTAGAAAATGCCCATTTCTTTCTCAAGAGCTTACTGTATGAAAGTAAGGATTTTATGATGTCTGCTCATTATTGGTTTAGCTTATTGGATAAGTTCCCCTCTTCTTCCACCATACCCCACCCATTCCTTCAGCCTCTTTCATAGTCTCTCATTTCCTTGCTAGGGTTGCTTAGAGTTTAAGCTTATGCTGGTTAGGAACCGCATATGAGGGAGAATGTGTGGCATTTGACTCTCTGTTCTTTTGTGAGTTTGCTAAGTAAGATCTGCTCCAAGTCTGACTACTTTTCTTTAAATTTCATTAAGTCATTTTTCCTTTCTGCTAAGTAGAATTCCATTGTGTAAATGTACCACAACTTTGATATCCATTTGTCCATGGATGGGCATTTGGGCTGATTCCAATTCCTGGCTATTATGAATTAAGCTGCAATACACATGGTTTTACTAATGTCTCTGTGCTGAGGTATGACATCTCGAGGGTAGATGCCTAGTAAAGGGATAGCTGGGTCCATTGGTATCTATATGTCCAATCTTTTCAGGAGCCTCCACATTGCTTTCCATAGTGGTTGAACGAGTTTGCAATCCAACTAGCATTGAATGATGGTTCTTTTTACCCTGCATCCTCGCCAGCAATTATTATTGTTGGATTTCTTCATGATTGTCACTCTGATTGGAGTGAGGTGGAATCTCCTTGTAGTCTTGATTTGCATTTACCTGATGATTAAGGATGAAGAGTACTTTCTTAAGTGAGACTAAGCCATTTGTGTTTCTTCCTCTGTGAATTCTCTGTTGAGATCAGTGCCCCGTTTTGCAAGGGGACAGTTTGATTTTTTTTTTGTTTATTTTTTAAGTTTTTTGTAGGTTCTAGATATTAGACCTCTGTCTGTGTTATAGCTGGCAAAAATCATTTCCCAGTTTGATGTGGCCTATTGGTTTTGAGTATGGTATGTTTGTCTGTACAGAAGCTTTTAAGCTTGAGAAGGCCCCTTGGTTAAGTGATTGCTGCACTTCCTGAGCTACTGGAGATTTGCTCAGGAAGTTTTTCCATGACCCTATTTCATGGAGAGTTCCTCCTATCTTTTCTTCCAGGGTTTGCAGGGTTACAGGTCTTATGTTGAGGTCCCTGATCCATTTGCATTTGATTTTTGTGCATGGTGAAAGAAGAGGGTCTATTTTCATTTTTTTACACGTTTATCCAATTTGTCCAGCACCATTTATTGAAGATGCTATCTTTACACCAAGCAACATTGTTGGCCGCTTTGTCAAAGATCAAGTAACTATGGTTACTCAAACTATGAGCAGGGTCTTCAATTCTGTTCCATTGCTATGTCTGCCTGTTTTTATGCCAGTACCATGCTGTTTTGATTACTATGGCTTTGTAATATGTCTTTAGATCTGGAATGGTGATATCTCCTCAGGATGTTTTGTTACTTAGAGTAGATTTGGCTATCTGAGGCCTTTATACAAAGCTCCTAAATCCCTAAACCTACCCAATAGGGAAAGACTCAAGGAGTTCCCGCTTGAATCAGGAACAAGACAGGGGTGTCCACTCTCACCATTGCTCTTCAACATAGTACTTGAAGTCCTAGCCCAAGCAATAAGATAGGAGAAAAGCCTAAAAGGGATACAAATTGTAAAGGAAGAAGTAAAAGTATCCCTCTTTGCAGATGACATGATCCTTTACAAAACAGACCCAAAGAACAGTGTAAGTAAATTTTTGAAGGTGATAAATTCCTTCAGTAAAGTGGCAGGATACTGTCCCATTTTCAGTAGCCTCCAAAAAAATCAAATACATTGGAATATCACTAACCAAAGATGTGAAGGACTTGTACAATGAAAATATTAAAACGCTAAAGAAAGAAATAGAGGAGGATGTGTTAAAATGGAAAGATATTCCATGCTCCTAGATAGAGAGAATTATTATAGGAAAAATGGCAAAGCTTCCAAAATCTATATATATAGATTCAATGCCATGCCAATAAAAATCCCAGCTTCTTTCTTCACAGGCATAGAAAGAATAATCTCAAAATTTATTCAGAAGGGCAAAAGGCCTTGGTATGAATTTTTGCTTGTTTTGTGTTTCCTTTGAAACAGGATCTCACTCTGAGCTCAGGCCAGCTTCAAATTTGTGATAATTTTCCTGACACGGCAGCCCACATATTGACTTGTAGGCAGGAGCCACCAAATCTAAACGTGTGCGCACACACACACACACACACACACACACACACACACACACAAGTGTGTCTTCCTGGGAATCAAACCTAGAGCTTGATGTATGCAAGACAAGGGGTCTACCACTAACCAACAGAAACTCCATGCATGAAATCATTTATATATTTTATCTTCTATTTTTTATTACTAATGTACAAAGAACCAGTTGATTTTAAAAGCTGTGGATATCATGATATTATAATTATGTAAAACATATAATTATAATGTCTTTAATAGATTTACATACTATTTCTGCAAGTTTTTTTTATAGATTGCCTTGGAATGTCTGCAAAAATTGTTACATCACTTTCTAACTGTATAATGCTACTTATTTTATTTTAGCTTGTGGTCTTATTCTTTCTCTCTTTTTTTCACTCTCTCTCTCCACTAAGATTTATATGGTGAAGTGTGTTACTACTGCAGGGTAATTTTTTTCATATTTCATTTAAGTTTTAGTTGGAGTACAAACTCGTTGATTTCACTATTTCACACATACATCATTATATCTGTCTCCCATTACCACCCCTTGTCTACTCGTCCCCTTCTCAGGGGCCCTTTTCCTCTCCCACCAACCCCATTGTCTACAGGAAACATATCTGGCTGGAAAAGATGCCCAGAGACTCCAAAATGAAAGAATGGACCTCCACGTATGAAGAGAATAGACATCAACCCATGTTTGATAAAATCCACATAAAAAATTAGTCTGTAGATTTCATCAAAGGGAGAAATGCATTAAGACAATAAGAGATTTAAAAATATATGTTCCGAATGTTGCACCCAACTTCATAAAACTAATACTCCAGACATAAAAAGAGAAATGGGTCCACCTACAATAATAGTGAGTGACTTTATTACCCAACTCTCATCAACAGATTATCTAGACCACTAAACAACCAAGAAACAGTTATACTGACCCAATAATCAAATTGACTTAGGGATTATCTCTAACACAGCTTTGTAAAAACTCTGTCATGATCACATATATAACTGAAAGTGGAAGTGATGAAAAACTTGCCAACAGTAACAGGTCTCAAAATACATAATAATAAAAATTAATTCAAAATCAAATGCCTAGTATTCAGCCAGGTTCTCCTGTCCCTAGTATGTTGTTACTGAGGGGTGTCATGCCTCTGGATAGTCTCCCCCACCACGGCTCTTACAATCTTTCTGTTGGTCCCCTATCACGAGGACTGATCCAGACGACCCATGGAGGAGGTTATCCAGTGGTTTGGGGGGGGGCATCGGGGAATTGGGGATAACAACTCATTGTTTGCCCACTGAATAATGTAACTCATTATGGACAATAAATTTAAAAAAAAAGAAAAAATCAAATGCCTAATGTATCCAAAATGCTTTGGGAAGCACGTTCCCATGTGGAATGGGGCCATTTAAGTGCAACCATGGATGCCTGGCACTGTGCAGGCTGGTACACAGTGCCAATGACACTATTGGGTGAATGAATCAGTGTCTTTACTAAGTATATTTTTTTGCTCTGATGGAAATATCAAGAGTTTTAATTAATGAAAACAAAGATGCAATATTTTCCTACCATCCATTGTTCTTACTTTGGAAGCACCAAATTAGTATTTCATTGAATTATATTCACTAAAAAATGTTTGATGTTAAAAATTTATATTTCAGTTGGTGACTTGCAAATTATAAAACTAAATGAATTTTGGATAAGGATTAGGACAGAATTTTCAACAATTTCAGAAATATTTCTAAACACATTACCCACTTCTGCTAATGTGTACAAGATATTTATGTGAAGGAGTGTTTTAGGCATTGATGATTGCAAAATTAAGGTAAGAATTAACTCTACATCCTGTACTCTATCTAAATAAGACATGATCAAAAATGAAACACTTCCTTCTCATTAACTGATAATTTGTTTTATCTTTAATAAATGGTAAAATTATGTACATATTAAAGAATTGCCTTAAATTAATTTCTTTATGAATTATTGTCAGCAAATGTTTGGTTTTGTATTTGTATGTGTTCAATAGCTATTAGGTATTATTTCTTCCTTAAATATTTGAGATAATTTGTCAGTGAAGTCATCTGGGTTATAGTTTTATTGTAAACTTTTTTCTTTATTCTTCCTTTTTTTCTGGTACTAGGAATTATACCCAAGGCTTCACAAAGGTTAGCAAAGTGTTCTGCTGTTGAGTTCGGTCATTGGCTCACTTGCTATATTTTGAAGTATTAACTCAACATTGTTAGTATAAAGCAAGTCATGTTGTATAATTTTTAAGTGAGATTAGATTTTTTTAAAACACTGTGTTTCCTTTAATTTTTAAAAAAAGTGAAACATGTACAATGTGTGTGTATCTCTTCAGGCAGCTATTCTATCTTGTACTGTCTGTTCCTTTATGTGATTACATATTCCCAAGTGAGGTAATCGGCCATTCTGGGAAAACTTCATGTGGCACTACTTGTGATGCAAATCTGTTGTAACTTGTTGGTACTGCTAAATAGTACACAGAGGGCATAGGGTTAAAGTAAGTGAGAGACCAGCTGGAAGCCCCGATGATAAGCGGTAGGCGCTTCGCAGGCACTCCTTCCTTTGATCCTAGGCCTCTGAGCCCCTTGGCAGGAAACACCAGGTGCTCACTCCCACTGTGCCTAGGACAAGAGAGTCTAAGGAGACAGTTCCTTCGCCCCCGCCATCTAGGCTCATGTCCACATGCAAAGCAGGCATTCACAGGTCGCTGGTCACTGCCAATCTCCCCTGCCCATTTCTTCCCCTTCCTCATTTTTTCCCTATAGAACCAAAGGTGTTCCTACAATAAATGGGAAATATTTCCACCTTATTTCCTCCAGGTATCTTCGCCCATGACTGAGCTGAACACACAGGAAGCTTCTCTTAAGATGATCTGTTGATTATTCTTTTTCCAGCATTTAGATCAGCTTTCAACTTTTTCTCAGCATGTTTCTTGCACTTACCGTTTGTTCAGCTTAGTTGTGTTATTTCTACTTTATTTTTGGAGATAGGCATTCCTTTAGAGTAGTACCTCATTCTACAATGTCCAGATACCACTATTCCAATGAATATTGCTGCAGTTACCTTCTCATTACTGGAACGCAACACCAGACCAAAAGCAGCATATGAAAGGGAAGGATTTTTCTTTCTTTTGGCTTGTAGTCATGTGAAGAAGTCTCATCAAGGTATAGCAAATCAGAGGACACAGCAACTGAAAGGAAGCAGCAAGAGAGAGACCAGGCTGGCAAAGGAGAATTGGTCTATAGCACCCCAAAACCCCCAGAAGCACCCCTCCTCCAGACAGGCTCCATCTGACAAATTACCACCAGCTGGAGAACAAATATTCAAAAAACATGAGACATTGGCAACACCTCATTGAACCACAACATTCCACCTCTGATCCCCATGGACTAAGGACCGTTTCTTGATGTAAAGGACACTCATGTCCACTGTAAGTGTCCATCATCTTTATCAAGCTGAACACAGTTCCAATCTCCAAAGTCTCACCTGAGACTCAACTATGAGCCCCGTAAAATCAAAACACAAGTCACATACTTGAACACATAATGGCACAGACTAAATATTCACATTGCAAAGAGAAGGCACAGCAAAGAAAGACAGAACCAATTCAAGACAGAAGTCCAATATTGCAAACATCAAATCCATGTCCAGGTTCTGGGACCTCACATGATTTCTCAGTTCCAAATTCTACCCCTCCAGCATTGGAAGCTTGTTTCTTCTCAGCTCAACGCACGCCAGAGCAGGCTATGTACCCACGGCCCTTCCCCACCATTACCACACCCACTTTTTCTCTTCATGGCTCCACGCTCCAGCCCCTCGGGGCCTCCATGCAGGCACCACAGTCCTGCTGTTTTTCTGTCATGATGGCACTCCATGACCTGAACCAAGGGCAAAGCTGCCAGATTTACATCAGCACTCTTTTTATGGTCTTCTTACAAGAGTCAGACATCACGCCTCTCATTGGCATCTTTCACTCCTCAATGATGCTGTCATTCAAACTACTGTGGCTGAACCACACCACAATTTCTGGACCATCTTTAGACTCTGAACCCTCTCACTTACAGTCTTCCCAGTGCAAACTCCTCTCTTCACTTAGATCACAGTTTCACTAGAAGGGTTCTTTAAGCTCCGCTTTTAGCCCTGAAAGACTTCTCCAGTTCAAAATTCCAACTCTTTCCTTCTTCCTCCCATAAGCAGTTTCAAAAGACCGACGCCACATGTTGGTACCAAATTTTGTTGCAGTTATATTTTTGTTGTTGGAAGAAAATACCAGACTGAAAGCAGACTATTGAAGAAAGCATTTATTTTTGGGGAAAAAAAGATTATGAGCTCTTTTCCCAAGAGTTTAGCCTCTTTTCATAAGCTGCCAGTCACTGGTAATAAGTGAGAACCTGCATTAAATTACAAACATCAAAAGTTGGAAAGTAAATTCTCAAAAAATGCTCTCTAAGTCAATTACCTAAATTCAGAGTGTGAGGGTTAAGGAAGACTCTAGGTAAAATAAACTTTGAATGGGCAATAAAGGTTGATACTAAAGTTAAATGTAATAATTTAATGTACTTTCAAGAAAATTCCTAAGTGTTAATTATCAAAATTATCAATATAATATATCCAATTTTAGATATCTGAATATAACCATGTATATTTTTTCTCATGAGGCCGAGTAAAGTTAAATATTTTGTCATTAAATGATTTAATAATTAATTATATACCTCATTATATATACTAATCATTATTTTTAATAGCATAAAACATTGATACTCTGTCAAGTATGTAGGCAACAAATAACAAAAGCTAATGGATCCAACACTTATTTTACAAGTGTATATTTGATATTATATTCTAAGATATATGTGTGTGAATTTATACACACATGCAAAACACGTGTTTGGCAGTGTGCTAGAGTGAGTTCATACTGCCTTTGGGAAGCTATTTTTTAAATATTAGGGACTTATTATTGTAGGAAGAGCACCAATCTATTGTGAATAGATGTGAAAGGCTTGATGCAGCAGTGTTCCTGAGAGTCAGCGTATTACATGAAAGAGCTCTAGAACTCAGACTCAGGTTACATAATGGAATCATCATGATCACGGAACAGAGGCTCCTCATTGCTCTTCCCTCTGGGCCCTGAAAACCACGATTTTCCCAACTGTGTCTATAACTTTGACTATAAATGGAATTATCCAGTGTTTGTCCTTTGGCTTAATGTCTTGACTGATGGTTAAGCTGCTGGTATCACAAAATAGGCAATGGTAAATATATTTATACTATAAATGTCAGCAAATACTACTTTACAGATATGTTTCGTTTTCAGAGAACTGGCTTGTTAGAATATCCTTATCTACTTTACTTAGACTATTTATATTTGTTGATTTCATTTTGCTTGCATCTTTCCCAGATCAGTAATTAATATCGCCCTGTCTGTGTTTAGGAATTTTGCATTCGGATCTGGGATCTCAGAGAAGGGACCTTAAATAGCTGTATATAAATACCACTTACGAGGTCATTTTTCTACCCTACAAATTCCCTGTAGGATGTATACCAGTGCATTAAGCAGATCTCGATGTACACCTAGCAGTTCAGGAGAGAGAGGAAAGCAGCTCAGGGGAGTATATAGTTCCAGCTAGAGACGGCTCAGTGCACAGAGAGTCTGACATGTAGATGGGTCTAGCGATGAGTATGGAGGATGTGTGAAAGAAGCCACCCTGTGACGTGGAAATGCAGAGATGCATGTAGGCCCTGGTCAGACAGGTCTGGGCTCCACAGGAGGCGAAAGTCCTGGTAACTGATGGAAGTTCCAAAGATATCCTCAGTCTTCCAGTTTAGTGTGTGATAAGTCATTTCTTGGGTCATTTCTTCCAACACAATGCAGGTTTTAAAGGAAAACCTAGCAGATATCCACATAATGGCTGACTGTGAAGCCAGTGCAGCTGGAATTTGCAATGCTCAGGATCATTGTACTTAGTGATTTAAAGTCACAAGGAACTTCCTTTTACCTCCTTCACATTCCCAGAAAGTTGAATTAGTGATAATTGCTTCTACTGGCACAGATGTTCTGGAAAAAGTAGACCACTAACAATTGTGATAGAAATACGGTGTTACAACTTGTGCCAGGGATTGTATATTTTAATATTTATTTATTGGCTAATTTAGAAAGAGAGTAAGTATGGGCATACTACAGCCTCCTGCTACACTGCAAATGAACTCCGGATGCATGTGCCACCTTGGGCATCTGGCTTTTTGAATGGGTATTGCAGAATCAAACCTTGGCCATCAGGCCTTTCAAGCAAGCACTTTTAACTGCTGAACCATGCCAGGGATTTTAAATTTTAGATATTTACCTAGCCTTTGACCCAACAATACAACTTTTGGGAATCTATCCTCAATAACTTACAACGTTATGTTATAAAGGCGTGACGCCTATGGGCACGGAAGCATTTGGATCCCAGGAAATGGTGTGTGTGCAAGATACGTTATTAGTTAGAAGTGATACTGTGTGTGGAATCAAACCACTGCGTTAAGTAATTCCCGAGGACTATTAAAACTACTGACTCTTAAGATCAAATCAGATTTTTTATAATTTATGACTTGGTGAAAAATGTTTTATTTGTATATGTCTTTACATAGTACATTTTTAAGGTTATTCCTAGTGACAGTGGGTAAATATGCATACTTACATCAAGTGAGAAAGTGTGTGAATCTGTATGAAGACAATAGCCACTATGTTCCACAGCATTGCGGTGCTAGTTTACAAATTGTTAAACTTTATTTATTTATTTATTTATTTATTTAGGGATAAAGGGTCATCTTGCGCTTCAAACAGGTGTTGGTGGGTCTTCGAGTCATATTTAAAATGAGAGAGAAGATAAACTGAAACCAAGCACTACGATAATCATTATCAAAACCAAAACCAACATTGTTCCAGATGCTTTTGGCTACTAATTACTTTTAGCTTCAGCTCTAAGTGAAACTGATATGAACTCAAGTTGTTCCACGGACAGCGCTCAAGTTCTCTGGGTGAGTAAATGTATTTCTCTGTCAGAATGGCATTGTCTCCACCTAAGACTCAAAAATGATGCCACTCATTTCCCTCCAGACCGGCACCCTCAGCCATGCAGACAGGGCCATCAACAACGTGTGACAGTGACACACTTCCTGGGAGCCACCGGATGGCCAGCCTTCAGGTTTCCTGCAGCTTCAAACAATGGAACCTGCATTGCCTGCTCTGGCTTCCTGACATTTTGCCCCTTTTTCAAATGATAGAGTTAAGGAGCAAGATGGGTTTCTTTTACAGCAGTGACTTTAGGAACACAGGCCCGAAGCCTGCAGATGCTGCCTGCTGCCCAGAAAATCCCGGGATGCTAGTCTAACTCCAGGTGGGAAGAGCATTCGCCTCCTACTTCTTCCTCCTGAATGTTTGGAGAGCTCCCACCCCTCACCCCGTATATATGGATATGTGCATATATGTGTATATGAGTATATGCGGATGTGTGTATAGGTGTATATGTGTGCACACACACAGACACACACAGACACATACACACACACACACACACACGCACACACACACACACACACACACATTTAATTTGGCATATCCTGATTAGAGGCCTAATTTAAATCTCTAAGGTCATAAGAAGACCTGGTCCAAGTCACCATGTGGATGTTTCCAGCTTTTCTCAGACTTTCCTAGATTTTCTTAGATTTTTTTTTTCCTTTTGTGAGCCCTCCCAGCAAGGGAGGGGTGATCTTGCTCAGCTTGGGAGCTCTGCCTGATTTGTACTCTCTTCCAATAAATATTTCATAGTTCACCTTCTTCCTGTCTACACTCACCCATTCTTTGTTGATCACAGACAAGAGCTCTAGAGCTTCTGACTGGGGGCGTCCTCTCAGAGGGTGCCTGTTACTCTCAACCTCTTCCAGAGTCCCCATGGTTCCCTCTGTCCTCAGCACTGGACACTGCGGTTCTGGAGGCTGAAGTCCCAGTGAAGGTGTTGGTAGGGCTGCCTTCTCTCCTTGGTTATGGCCACCTCCAAAAAGGGTCACCTTTATGTGACGCCCCAGGCCCTCTTCAGGGTTAGATGGGTTTGCTGCTTGTTTCTGTGATGAGGTGCGCTGGTAATGAGTTTTCTCGTGTTTCTCTAAGTGTCTGTATTAAACTCTTCTTTTTAAAAAATCTAGTTGTGCATTTATGAGATTTTATTTCTTTCATCACTTTAACATTTCTCTTTTATTGTATTAGATCTTGTTTCTTTGTAAATGAACCATCTTTCCAATCACTGATCCCCTGTTAATGGGTCTTTCAGCTTCTGTCTCTGGCTATTGGTTCTAAGCTACATTTCATCTTTGCTTTCTTTGAGTGTGTTTAGGTATATATTGTCTAAGTTTTCCTTTTTGTAAATATAAATCTCCTATTTTACACTTGCTATTTTTTAATCGAATTGAGGAAATAACAGTCCATTTTCTTCCAATTCTCCTTCTGGCTTGCCCTCCCTAAGCTCCTCTGAGCACCTGGGCTCTCCAGTGCTCTTCCAAAGGCCACTGAGCTTCAGTTCACTTAAATTATTTCAATGTGTTTTTTCCCTTCTTGAACCTGGGTAGTCTCAATGGACTGACATGGAAAAGTGCTGGTCGGGTCTCCTGCCATATATGGTCTTCTGTAAAACTTAGCCGATAAAAAATTAATTATCAGTTATTGTATTTTTCATTTCCAGAACTCCCATTTGGTTTGTTTTGATAATTTCCATCCTTCTGCTGAGATTTCTTAATATGTTTAGTCTTTGGGACCACGTATTTCCTTTAAACCCTTGGCAATAATATTGCTTTGATGTAAACATGATTTTAGGTCATATAAAATGAATTAAATTAAATTTGAAATAACCTACTTCATAAAGTGTTCAGCAAGCACCTCTAAGTAGGGAGACTCATAATCACTAATAATATGCTAAATTATCTCTTGCATATTAATGTTAATTCTAACAAGGTTGTTATAGTTGCAGATTCTGGTAGTTTATGCAGATTCTTTAGATCTCAAATAGAAAAAAATACAATCTTACTTCAATGCTGTATTTTATTTCTTCCCTTATATTTTTACGTCTTCTGATGAGAATGACTTTTAAATGTTTTATCCCAGTGCATTGTTGAAAATAGTAGAATGAAAGCTGTGTTAATTATTTTGCTTATAAAAGTGATCTGAAAAAAAGTTAGCATTTCAGCAGCGTTTATGTCAGTTTTTATAGACATTCTTTATCTACAAAAGCTTCCTTCTTTTCTGAATGTTAATTGCTTTTTGGCATCTATAAAACCAAGTGCTTTGTTCCTCTTTTAGAAGAGGATTTTAGAAGGAATTAAAAGTGACAAATGCATTAATTGTTTCTTTAGTGTTGACTTCATTTTTCATCCCTGAGAAAATTCCAAACAAATCACACTTTAATCTTCTATTCATTGACAAATTATGGATTTTTGTATCAATGTTTAGAGTAATATTTTGCTGGAATTTTCTCTTCATGTCTCTTTGTTTGGCTTTGGTGTCTCAGCTGTAGTTACTGTAATAAACTGCTTTATTTCCTAACACAGTCATAATGTGTACAAATCTATAATTATTGGACTTGGGTTTGTATTCATCAATAGCATTTCTGGGTAAACATTAAACCATTAATTCACTTCTCTTAATGTTTGTAGGATGGTAGGATTTTTTGTTGTTGTTTTTGGCAAAGTTTGGACGATTAAAAAGTTCTCTGGGTGGTCAATGTTATCTAAATTTATCTTCCTCCTATTGAAAAATAGTTTCATTTCCCAACATGACATTTCTTGCTTCGTTTTAACATTGTTCACTTATGCCTTTGTCACAAAATTCATTGGTTCTGCTTCTTGGGAGGCAATCACATTGGAACAGGGCAATAATTATTGTAACACAAAGTTTGATTTCAGCCAATAAGGAGAGCATGGAAAATCTCCTCCAAGGCCACAATTTCCTGAACTCAGGTAAATTGGACAAAATTATCTGAACAAAGGATGATTACTCAAAGGTGAAGGTGTCCTGTTTGGGTGGGAGATGTTCACAGAGGTATTGTTTGATGACATGCTCTCACCTAAGTCTTATATTATAGAAATGGAGATTTAGCTCCTCCGTAAGCAGAGTTTAATGAAGGTGAGACCATGTCTCATGTTTCCTGGTGCCTCCTCTCAACCCATTCCATTTCCAGGGAACAACAGTGGTCTCCACACCTCTGTTCTCGTTGTCCCATTGCTAAGTGGAGACAAAGCAGGGGAATTTCAAAAAGGACCCTCTTGACATGGTGAGGCATATGACACATATTAAGGTCCTTTATCCATTTGGAGATAATTTTGGTGCAGGAAGAGAGAAGAGGTTCTAAATTCCTCCTTGCACTTGTGGCTGTCTGGTTTCTCCAGCATTATTTGTTGAAAATGCTGTCTTCTCCAGTGTGTGTTTTGGCCCTTGTTTTCACGCTAGTGCCAGGCTGTTTTTATTATTATGGCTTTGCAGTATATCTTGTACCCACATTACTAGCAATACGCTTTTTGCTGAGACAGTTTTTAGCTATCCAAGGCATTTTGTGCTTCTATGTGGCTTTTGGGGCCATAGTTTATATTTCTGTAAAGAATGGCTCTGTAGTTTTGATGAGAAGTGCAATGAAACTGCATTTTGATTTTGAAAGGATGGCCATTTTTTGTTTCTGTTAATTTTGTTAATTTTGGCCTTTTTTTGTTAATTCTTCTATTCCATGAGCATGTGAGATCTTTCCATTTGCCATGTATTCCTGAATTTTTTTTTTTCATTTTTTAGTGTATTCATTGCAGATCTATTTCTTGGCTAAGGATATTTCAAGATATTATTTTTTTTTCATATTTATTGTCATTAATTAGATACTTTGCATGAGCAAATCTTGTGATAGTACCTCCATGTCCCTCCTACCTGTCCCCAACCCACTGGGGACCCTCCTCAGTGCACCTGCTGGGCCAGTCCATGGGGTAGGGGCTTATGGATTGTGCAAGGGGTAGCTAGTAGTTGTTGTTGTTTTCCTTTGTGTATTGTTGCTGAGGGGACAATGTCTCTGGATTTCTCCCCCACCATGGCTCTTACATTCTTTCTGCCCCCTCTTCTGCTCAGTTCCCTGAGACATGGTGGGTGAGTATTAAGTCTGTTTTATTGTTGATATCTTAAGTGTCTCTGGACTTCTGCTTTGGGTTGTATTGGGTATCATTGGTGTCTGTCTCCATTGACCTTTCATGGGTTATTTGACTTGCTGTGGAGGTAGGTCTCTTGTTTATCTCACCACTTTCTCATGGGTTTCATTTGGGCCTAAATGATAGGCCAGGGGTGGTTCATCTCCTTGCAGGATGACAGCCATCATCCCATGGCTTATTGGTAGAATCGAGTTTCTGCTTTAGATTGTGCTGGGAATCCTCAGTGTCTGTCTCCACGATCCTTTCCCAGGTTATCTGACTTGCTGTGGAGGTCGGTCTCTTGCTCATCTTGTCACTTCCTCCAAGAATTCTTCTGGGTTCCATATCATAAGTTAGGGGTGGTTCATCTCCTGCCTGGGTGACAGGTAACATCTCAGGTCCTGTTGGTTGGGTCAAGATATTTAATTTTTGTAGTGATTGTAAATGGGGCTGTTTCAATGACTTCTTTCCCTGTGTGTTTGTCATTGGTACATTTGAAGGCTACTGATTTTTTCTGTTAAATTTATATATGGCCACATTCCGAATGTGTTTAGCTGCTCTAGTCTTGTTTGGATTAAGTCTTTTCGATCTCTTAAGTGCAGAGTCATATCATCTTCAGATAAAGCAAATTTGAATTCTTCCTTTCCAATTTGTACCCCTTTTCTTTCTTTCTCTTGGCTCATTTCTCCAGCTAAGGATGGAGAATTAAATCATGCTAAATAGCAGTGGGCACTCCTGTCTTGTTCCAGAACATAGTGAGATCACTTTAAGTTTCTCTCCATTTGTTACGATACAGCTTTAGGTTTGTTGTATATAGTATTTATAATATTGACATATCATCCCTCCATTCATAGTTTCTCCAGTGTTTTTAGCATGAAAGTAGGTAGTGTTTTGTCAAAAGCATTTTTTTAATTGAGATAATTATGTGATCTTTGCCTTCAATTCAATTACCTGATGTATGTATGGTGTTGAACCATGCTACATCCCAGGAATGAAACCTCATTGATCTAGGTAGATGATATTTATCTGTTTATTAAGTAGAAACAACATTATATGTTGTCTTGTGTTGGAACCACCCTTTCCCTCCCAGCTGCCCCCATTCCATTGAGGGCCTCCTCAGTGGGATTGCTGATGTGCACAAGGGGTTGTGGGCTCGGAGCTGAGGGAGCAGCAGTCATTGTGTTTGGGGGGGCAATACCTCTGGAAATTCCTAACCACCTTGGCTCATATAATCTTTCAGCCCTTCTTCTGCAAAATTCCCTGGGCTGTGGTGGGTGGGTGTTTTTTTAAAAAATTATATCTTTATTATCCATATTCAGATACGCTGAATGAGCAAAGAATGTGTCAGTATCACAATTCCCCGATTTCCCTCCTCCTGTCCCCAATTAGCTGGATTTCCTCCTCAGTAGGCAAACTGGCTCAGTCCATAGGGTTATGGATTTTAGATCTACTACAATGAAGGGCTCTCAGCAGTTTTTGGAGTTCTGCTTTGGTGCATTGTGAGTATTTGTATATGTTCTTGAATTCAATTTTCAAAACTCTTATTGACAATTTTTGCATCTAAGTTCATCATGGATATAGGCTTATAATATTCTTTTTCTCTGTCCGATTTTGATGTTAGTGTAATGCTGGCTTCATAGAAGGACTTAGGGAACATTCCTTCTTTTGCAGTTTTGTGAAATAACTTGAGAGGAAATGATTATGAGTTGTTCTGTGAATGTTAGGGGTTTTTCAGCAGGGACTGTATCATATCTTTGGTGTTTTTACTTGGGAGCCTCTGATTGCTGTTCAACCTAGTTCCATATTGTAGCTCTCTTCAGATAATTTTTCTCGTCTGGGTTTCTTTATGTCTAATTTATTGATTTCTTGATCTTATTTCTTTCCACCTGCTGTTTGCCCAGTGCCTTCAGGTGGATCGCTGAGTTTTTATTTAAGACTCTCTATTTCATAATGTGGGCATTTATAGCTATTAGCTTCCCTCTTTGGACTTCCTTCCTTGTGTCTCAGAGGTTTGGGTGTGTCATGTTTTCATTCTCATTGTTTTAACTATTTTTGATTTCCTTCCTTCTTGATATATTAAATGAACATTCACATTGTTCAATAGTGTATTGTTCAAATCCAGGGGTTTATGTATTTTCTGTTTTTTCATTTGGTTGATTTCTAGTTTTATGGCATTGTGATCATATATAATACAAGAAGGTATGTCAATTTTCCTTAATTTTTGGAAGTTTATTGCAGTCTTTATTGTGGCCTACTTTAGAGAAGGTTCCCATGAGTAGCTGAAAAGAATCTATATTCTGTAACATTTGGATGAAATGACCTGTGAATGTCTGTTCCATCCATTTCATCAATGGTGTTACTTAGTACCATTGTTTCTCTCTTTTATGTTTAGATGATATTTCTATTGATGATAACTGGGTGGTAAAGTCACTCACATTATTGTGTTCAATCCCATGTCTGACTTCATGTCTTTATAAAATGTGATGCGTGTGTGTTTGGTAAATATGTATTCCTAACTGTAACGTCTTCTTGTTGAATGGTTTCCTTAAGGATTCAGTGGTCTTCCTTATCTCTCTGGATGAGTTTTGGGTTGAAGTCATTCTGTCTGATATTGCTATAGCCACAGCTGCTGGTTTCCCTGCTCCATGTGCTTAGAATGCCCTTTCCATCCTCTCACCCTATCTTTAAAGCTGAGGTGGGTTTCTGAAAGTCAGCAAATAGCTGTATCCTGTTTTCTGATCCAGCCTTCTAAAAAGCCTGAGTCTGAGCCAGGCATGGTGGTGCACGCCTTTAATCTCAGCACTTGGGAGGGGAGATAGGAGGATCCCTGTGAGTTAGAAGCCAACCTGAGACTACAAAGTGAATTCCAGGTCAGCCTGGGCTAGAGTGAGGCCTACCTCGAAAAATAAAAGCAAAAAAGCCTATGTCTTTTGATTGGAAAATTGGGTCCATTGATATTCAGAGGTATGAGGAGAGGCCTGAGTGAATCCTGAGCATGAGGGAGAGTGCCCCCACTGGAAGCTGAGTGATCCACTCCCACACGGGCACTCTCTGCATGGGTCTTGGCTGGCTGCACTGGGGAAGGGGACCAGCACTGCCAGGTTCTGATCCAGGTCCCCTACTCATGGCAGGCATGGGTGAGCTGGGAAGGAACTCAACGTTCAAAGGAGAAATCCACCTTTTATTCTCTTCTGCTCTTCAAACCCATTCCTTTTACCTCCCATGGAAACCCCAACTCTTATGTATGTCTTTAATAAAGTTACTTAAATCTCACACCTAACATTGTTGGAATATTTAATGAAAACATTGACTCAACCTCGGTGATGACCAGAAGTTTTATTTATTTAACTCACTATAGTACTTTCAGAACAGGAACCAGTTCTTGCCAAATAGAAGACGCTATGCAAATATTTGTTGACTAAATTATAGATAAAATATTCTCTCTCTAATATCCCCAATTCTAAAATTGTTTTGCATATGAACCCCTGTCTGATTTTTTTTGTTGATTTTGCTCAGGGTGGCCTATTTTTCAGGGAGACTTAGTTCATTTTATTTAACTCTAATTCCTTTAACTTTATTTATGAAATGATGTTCCCCTAGAGAGGACTTAGCTTACTTCTGCCAGCTTCTTGGCTACAGTACCAAGTTGGAACTATGCCAAACTAGATATTGGCTTCATGTTTCTCAGTACACTAAGTAGTAGGAATTCCGATCACAAGTCTGTCTATGAGTGATTTTGGTTTGTTTGTTTTCATGCACTGAGAGCGAGTTCATTTCAGCACTGTTCATCAGAAATATAGCATGAGCCATATATATGTATATATATAATGTAAAATATTCTAGAAGTCATAAAATGTAAAGTGAAATAGGTTATACTAATTTTAGTCATATATTTAATTTATATTATTCTATTAAGGAATTAATAGAGAAACGATTTAGATCTTTTCTCTCTTTTTATATACTGAATCATTGAATCTTTGAAATCTTTACTTAATTTATGTATCAGTTCAGCTACTATATTAATAAATCCAAATTAAAATATTCTTTCTGTTTCACCACACAGGTTTCAAATACTCGATATTCATATGCGGTTGGTGGCTACTCTCTTAGAAAGCACAGCTCTGGGATCCATCCTGGTAATTGGGGTTTCTTGCAGTAGACTTCCACGTCTTGAATGGGCACTATTTATTTTCCTTTTGTGCTGTCTTCAAGATCAGGCCATCAGCAGCCAAATTCAAGGCCACCCGTGCAAGGCATGTGGCTCCTCTTTTGTGTTCATATTGACTTGACCTTGGCTTTCAACCTCTATTTTGCCTGTGCTTTAAATACACACACACACACACACACACACACACACACACACACACACACACACACATATATATATATATATATAATCAAATGTATAAACAACATCTTATCAAATGTATAAAAATTATCTCAGTAAAGAAGTTAGATATGGCACTTAAGTCTTTATGAAGTCTTTAGTCACCTGGTAAAAGACATCCATTGGTATCATTTGATCCTCAGCAAGAAGACAAAAGGTTCTTTTTAACAAGTCACTTTTCTAAATCTCTTACAGTGTGGAAAAAGAAAGAAGGAATTTACATAATAAAAATGAAAAATTACATGGAATTTAAAAGGGTGATTTTGTACCAAAGTCTATTGTGGCAAGACATAGTTCTCTTATTAATACGGTTAGTAATGTGCATCCTAGTTAGTGCTCTTGAAGCATCGCAAGGAAGAGACTGCAAATGTTTCAAAATAAACACAGCGTCTTCCATGAAGGGTTACTTTCATTCCTTTAGAAATCACACAGAGACATGGGCTGAAGAAATGGCTTAGCAGTTAAGATGTTTGCCTGAAATGCAGATGGACTGGAGTTCAATTCCCCAGTGCCCATGTGAAGCCAGATGCACAAGAGGGCACGTGTGTCTGGCGTGCCCATTCTCTCTCTCTCTCTCTCTCTCTCTCTCTCTCTCTCTCTCTCTCTCTCTCTCTCTCTCTCTCTCTCTCTCAAATAAATAAAATATTTTTAAAAAAAGAAATCCCACAGAGACCACCTGGAGAGGAAGTGAGGTAGACTTTACTTATCTTAGAGGCAATGATTGGATGGAGGTCTCAGAATTTCTTCCTGCTCGTGACCTTAACACTATTATTTTTATGTCTCAATGCAAACATTCTTTCCTCCTGACCGCCAGAGCTCAGCCTGTGCTAGACATGTGCACAGAACATGGATGTGTGTGGTAAAATAAGGTTAGCTGTCTTTTTACCCATTCACAACAAAAGTTGACAATTTCAATATACAACACTGTGTGACATATAATGTAGAGAGTAGCCTGAGCTAGTGAGCTTGAATTTTATTATATAACAATAAAATTTTATTTATCATTGAGAAATTAGGAATACAGTATGGTAAAGCAGTTAGCAATTGGTTTATTGATTTCTCATACAAGTTCCTAGACTATATAAACCTATATCTGCCATGGAAGGATACAGAATCTTGGTAACCTTGTGCTATTTGTTTATACCATAAAGAAATGCCCAGTGAAGTGGGTTTACATTAGGTTATTTATTAATGTTTCACTTTTTTTCTGAACAACTACTCTATACATTGTGTAGCTTTGTAAAGACCTGCATAAGTGACATATTAGGAAGAGGCTTTAGGGAGAAAAATGGAAATATGTATTTCAATAGTGGATTCCTAAACACAAGAAAGGCCACTAACACGTGTGTGTGTGTGCGTGTGTGTGTGTGAATGACACTTCCCTTTAATCCACAAAATACTTTAAAAATTCAGTAAAAAAGACAGTTGTTTAGAGAAGAAAAACTATTAGAGTTTAAAAAATTATGGTACAAGGCTCAGGTACTCCCATTCTCTCTCTCTCTCTCTCTCTCTCTCTCTCTCTCTCTCTCTCTCTCTTCTCTCTTTCTCTCTTTCTTCTCTCTCACACACACATAAATACATGTTAAAAAAGAAAATTACCTCAGTAAGAAACTAATGCTAATATTTGATTTGATGGCATGCTTTCAAAGCAGCTAACTTTTTAATTGATCTGTGTTAAATTAAAAATTCTATTTTGTTGCTGTTGTGGTTGCAAGACACTGAAAATCAATGGTTACATAAAAACTCAATGTATAAGATTTATGGGTAGATTATGAATAAATTAAAATAAATAAATTTAAGTGCTTTTACATATCAAAAGCTGTGAATTAATTTAATATAAAATATGCAAATATACTTTCAGAAGTGACATTTAAAAATGTCTGTTCTAAAATGTAGACTGGATAAATTGTACTTTTCGTTTTTATAGTGTCATTTTACCTAAATTTTTTTTTTGCTTTCAACCATAATATATTACCTAAAATCAGAAGATGTACCTTATATCTGAATATTCAAATGTATTAATATTTGTCAGGCTTAAGAAATATTGCACGCACAATTTAGTTTTGCTGTAAGCAATTTGTCACTGCACCAACTATTTCTCTCTGATTATTGGAAGGTGTTTTCCATTAGTGTGATGACAAAGCACTTCAAAAAATGCACTGAAAGGAGAAAACATTTACATGTTGCTGATAATGGACCAATTCTTCAAAATGCCAGAGGAGGTTGTGCTATCTGATAACACTTTATTAAAAAGTAGAGTAGAATAATAATGAGTGAGATTTCCCCCCTATTCTTTAATTCAACTTTTCTGTTAGCCTATGTAAAATGGGGGGAAAATGCTTCCTGTTGATAAACTTTATTTTCCTATCCTCTTTGCATTGAAAATTCCGTTATTTGAACTGTGTGCATTAAGGTAAAATATTTCCCATGAGTTTTCAAACATTAGCGCTCATAACTCCCTATAATGGGACTTTAAGGCTGAATTTAGACATATGGCAGCATGTATCACGCATGCTGATAACGAAGCCTTCAAATGGTTTGTCCTGATTGAAATATAGAGCCAGAGTTCTGCCACTGACCAAGTATGCACATTCCAAGAACGGCTCTTTGGTTTCAGCCAGATGTCTGCTATTTTTAAAAAATTTACTCAGTAGAAACTTTGTATGTACACGTCATGTGTTGGTACCACCATTGTCCTCCTCCCTGGCCCCATTCCATGGTGGGCCTCCTCCATGGGATTGCAGGTGTGCATCCTTGATGGGATTGCAGGTGTGCATCCTGGAGTTGTGGCCAGTGAGTTGTGCTAGCAACAGTCAGCTAGTGTGTGTGTGTGTGGGGGCAATGCCTCTGGATATTCCCACCCACCTTGGCTCTTGCCATCTTTCCACCCCTCCTTCTGGAATATTCCCTGGGATGTGGTGGTATGTTCTAAATTCACTATAGTGGTGAGCTCTGGTCTTCTACTTTGGAATGTGTTGAGTCTCCTCAATGTCTGTCTCCATCACCCTGGCTCAGGTCTTCAGGCTCGCTGTGGAAGCAGCCCTCTTGCTCATCTCACCCCTTCCCCTGTGGTTTCACCTGGGCCCTAACTGATATGGGAGGGGTGGTTTCTCTGACAGAGAGTCAGCTATTATTTCTGGTCTTGTTGGTAGAATTAGGATGTCTGATTCTTGGTGCCTTCTGAAAAATATAAACAGATTTTCCAACAGAGAATGAGATCAGCATACTGTTCGTTTGGAGAGATTATGATGGGTGTAGCCTCCTTGGTTGGAGCATCTTCCTGGAGTCCAGATTCTTGGTCTCTATAGGAATTTGGCTTGGATCCCAGCTCCAGCCCATGGTTCCTTGACACAGAATGGATCTCTTAGCCAATCAGAGACCCTTGATTACCCACCCAGGTTGAGCACTACTGTTGCACAGGTGTGTACATCTTGTCTTGCTGGTCACTGTCGTATAGCAGTGTCCTCTGCTTGTTCCCAACATCACTGGCCTGTTTCCCCAGAAGTTCACGTAGAACTTTCCAGCGCTACATGGGGTAACCACTGGGAACTGGCTTCCTTCAGATTCCAGGTCATCTGCAGCCTGTGGTGTCTTCAGCAATAGGGTCCTATCTTTTGCCTTGGGCAGGCAATCAAGTGCTTTGACAGAAGCCTGTCTTGTTTTGGAGACCATGTAGGTCTCTCTGATCAACAGCTCAATGTGCGTAGTAACTGATTTCTGGCCAATAATTCTCCCAATATATTTAATTTACTACAGCACATACATGAACTAAAAAGTTATTAATTATAAATGTTTGACCTGTTTTAGGACTAAACTTGCTTAACCAAAGCTGAAGCTGATGCTTACTATGATTATATATATATATATATATATATATATATATATATATATATATATATATATATATATGTGTGTGTGTGTGTGTGTGTGTGTGTGTGTGTGTGTGTGTGTGTAACTCAGTTATATGTCTTATATTAGTATATGAGCACTAATACAAAGTATAAAAAAGCAATGTTTTAAAATCATATTTACTCTCAACATATATTTAATCTTTTATTCAATAACATGGAATATAAAAATGAGTTTTTAATGTCTTGTTCCTGATAACATTTTCAGTAATTATTGCACATAAATTCCAAAGATCATTTATTAGTCAACTTATTTTGAATATAATTATCATTTTATTTATGTAGAAACACTCACTGAATTCTCATATTAAAGAAGAGAAATAATCAAAAGAAAACTAAGCAAATAAGATTTTCAAAATAGTGTAATTTTTCTGTTTTTCTGAAAATATAGCTTATATAAATATGGAATTAGAAAGTAAATGAAGACAACTTTAAACTTGAAAATTGGATCAAAATTATTCTGTACTAATGCCACTAACCTTGATAGAATCTGGGAACTTCCAAACGGCCTGTTTTGACCTTGCCCTAAAACCAACATCTGCAGATGGAAATGGTGGATTTCCCAGCCAAATGCACACAGAGGACTCATTTAAATAACAGAAGATCTCTATTTGACTTTTCCTTGACATTATTATTTTAAAGTTTAATTTTGTTCATTAAAATGATAGTTGAGGGCAGTAAATGAAGTAATTAGCTTTTAGAAAAGCTTAATCTCACCATTATTCACTTCAATACTTTTCTCTAGGTTAAAATATCATTTAACTTTTTGTAATGTCATCTGTATCTCTAATTATGTACTGCTTTCTATATGGAATTATAAAGTTGCTTTTTAATTTTATAAATTATTGGTGTTACATATTCTGGTAACAAAATGTAATAAGTTCTATATTATGTTTAAGCATAATTAAAAGTATTTTTTGGAAATGTTGGTTTTTAATACATGTGATGTTTAGCTTTTGTTGTCAACTTGATATTTTTAATTATCTTGGGTGGGTCTCTACAGATGTTTACAGGAAGGCAGCTTCTCAGTAGGGGGCAGGATGTAAAAAGTTCAAAGAAGCTAGAACTAAACATCCTTTGCTGTGTGGGAAGTGCAGGAAGGAAATTCCAGAGACTCAGGAAGCCATTAAGTCTGAGATAGAATTGCAAGACCCCACCCTAAGCCTATATAAAGGGGAAGAAATTCTTTCCTTGACCTCCCCATCCTGCCTGTTTGCTATTGTGTGTGCCGCGTTGGTGATGGGTGTCTCTGCTTGGACCTGTGAAAGGGGGCCAGCCTTTCTCATCAGTATGGAACTTCCCCTGGATCTGTAGCTTCAATAAAACCTTTTTCTTCAATAAATTGTGCCTGGTTTGGAGATTCATCCCAGTGGTGTGTGACTGACCACAATATATAATTCCCATAAGTTGGGTATATTTCAGAAAGACTAGAATATTATTTAGTAACTAAAATCTTGTTTGAATTTTGCAAGACTAAATTTTGTTAATTGAATATCTATATTACCATGATATCTTCTTAACTAGTCCACCTAATACCAAGGAAAAGCCTAAATAAAACCTCTTGCTTTATTTTCTTTCATTTAACTTAATCATTATAATTTTTGCAATTTTGGTACTTGAGTTTCTGGGATGTCCTTATATCACAGAATTCCCTTTCCTCAGCCCATCTCCCTCCTTCGTTTTCCCCGGCATCGAGAGGCTCCTGTGTAGACAGAATCTTGCTCTCTTAGCTTTTATCCACTGAATCAAGCTTCATCTTCTCCCATCTGTGTCTTGAGTCACTGGTTTTATCAAGAAAGCAACAGTCTCGAGTTCTTCTCTTAGTCACTTCTGTGTAACTTTGTGTTTTTTTTTTTAATATTTTATCTTTTCAATCAAGACTAAATCATAGTATTGGAAATGTCAGACTTGGAAAAAAATACTAATTATATCTGCCTTCTCATTAAGATTCATGATGTTTTATACCAGAGAATTCCCTCTCTATCTTAGTCTACATAAAAGCAAATGTATTTATTTCTCCTTTATATACTTAGAACAATATCTACAAACAGAGATGCCAATTCCCTCTCATTCTCTCTCCCTTTCCCTCTCCCTCTCGTCTCTTTCTTTCTTTCTCTCTCTTTCTGTTTCTCTCTCCCTCTCTTTCTCTCTCCCTCTCTTTCTCTCTCATTCTCTGTTTTTCTCTCCTCTCTCTGTCTCTGTCTCTCTCTCCCTCTCCCTCTCCATCTCTCTCTTCCTCTCTCTCTCCCTCTCTCTCTGTTTCTGTCTCTCTGTTTCTCTCTGTTTCTCTCTCTGTCTCTGTCTCTCTCTCTCTCTCTCTCTCTCTCTCTCTCTCTCTCTCTCTCTCTCTCATCATGCAGTCCATGCTGGCCTTACACTACTCTGTAGCCGAGGATGTCTTGAACTCCTGACCCTCTTGCCTCCAGCTCGCCAGAGTCAAGATCGCAGGCCATGCCCTGACTACGTGGTGCTAAGGGTGGCCGTCTTCGTGGTAGACCTGCTCTCTAGCAATGGTGCTGCTTCCTGAACCTCAGCCGTCTCTGGAGAAGAGCTTTCTCCATCTTTCTTTGACAACGTGTCATGGTTCAACCCACAGTTCAGAATCACAGGGCACGTGAACGGCATTAAGAACAAAGGCAAACTTATGAGAAAGCATCTGTTTTGTACGGGAAGGAATACCCGCTCCTCCACTTCTCCCGTTCTACTGAGAAATTCTGAATTTCAAGGCAAAAAGCAAAGCTTAGTTTGGATTATTAATCTGCTAATCAGTACCTGACTGTATGAGATCACAATGAATAAAATATCTGACAAGAATGGAAAGGAGGGTAGGTTTATATTGGCTCACAATTTCAAAGAGATTCCAGGCAATGGCAGCGGGGATGGCAAGGTGTCAGGCAGGTGACTGGTAGCTTGGTGCGTGGCACAGAGCGGCCACTGAAGCCGGAGACAGGCTGGTGTCTTCAGTCCCCTGCTTTGGTGAACAGACACCTGCTCACATCACCTCAGGTACAGTTGGATCAGCATCATGAGACAGCAGCAGATACAAGACTGAATTCTACTGTGGACAATGGGGAACTGTAGAAATCAAAGTGATAACTATGCATCATGGGCAATGAACGAAATCCTATCACTGGATAAAAGCAAAAGCCAGCCAATCCCCTGAGGCTGTTTTCCCCTGGAAGCCATGTTGACACAGTGGGCACTGAAGAAGCCTTGAAGAGCTGAGAAGTCCGAGATTGGAATTCAACAATCTGAAGCAGCTCAAATTGTCTGACAGAATTCCACACAGAATGGAGCTGTGCAGAAACATAGTTCAAAGTTCCCTGAACCTTTACTCAGTCTTAAAGTGTGTTCACTGGATAAACAGCACCAGGCAAAGCCCGAAGGCTTCTCAGAATCCACACATGATGAGAAGGCTGAGCTGAAACCTACCAGAATGGAGACATTTCTCTGTTTGTCAGCATTGGAAATGAGGTCACAGTGAGGAATCCACACACAGAGCCCTTGGGATAGATAGTTCAGAGGGATCTCTGTGCAAAATCTACCTTCAAGGCTGGGCACCATGGTGCATTCCTAGAATATCAGCGTTGGGGTGGCCAAGACAGAAGACTTGCTTCAAGTATGAGGCCATTCTGGTCCACATAGTGAGAAAATGTAAGAGGAGGAATGGCTTCTGGCCAGATATTTGGGACCCAAATGGGTGACTTAGTGAAATCTTGACTCAAAGTAGACAAATTATCAAAGGACAACAAAACCCAGACACTTGAAAACACAACCCTCGTCTCCACCTCAAACCATACAATATCACTGGAAGAATGTGGAAGAGGAGGAGAGTGAAGATGCCCTTCTGACCTCCACTCACAGGCACACCAAACTGAACAGTTATTCACTGAACAATTACACTCACAGGAGTAAGACGACTAGGAGAGAGATCACAGTGTGGGCTTTAACGGTAAAACCTGGAGAAGAAAACTGAAGAAATATGTGTGTGGAGATACCTCCCCCTTAGGGAGGGGAAAGACGACCAAGTCCACGCTGTAGACTTGAACCCTGGTACCAGGCCTGCCACAGGGAGACCTGGTGCTGAGCACAGCCCATGGCCAGTTCAGTGGCCGTGAACTCAGTAGGACTACATTAGGCCAGGGGCAATGACCGCCCCCATCATTCCTCCTGAGTCCCCCGTGAGGGAGTGATGGCAGGATTGATCAGCAGGACCCCCCTGTGAGGCAAGACAGGCAACACAGCCCAGGAGCTCAAGGCCAGGCAGATGGAGATCCATAAAGGCCCATGTGTAGAACAAAGCTCACACATGTAGGTCCTTCTCCAGCCTTCCCTGTGCATTGTGGATGTATTAGTCAGCGTTCTCTAGAGGAAACAGTTGACAGGATGGATTGTCGTGAAAGGGAATTTATTGGGATAGTTTGTGACAGTCCAACAATAGCAGTCTGCAGGCCACGGGTGAAGAAACCAGTAGCTGTTCAGCAATCTTTTTTTTTTATCTTAAATATATATTTATTGTCCATAATGTGTTACATTATTCAGTGGACAAACAATGAGTTGTTATTCCCCAATTCCCCAATGCTCCCCCTCCCCATCCCCAATCAGCTGGATATCCTCCTCCGAGTACCATCTGGATCAGTCCTTGTGGCAGGGGGCCCTGGATAGCCTAGTACTCAGCCCGGACCTCCTGGCTCAAGTTGGCTCCCTTGGGAGTGGCTGCTCTTCAAGTCCAAAATGTGAAGCCGAGGAAACTGGGTTCCCATGTCCAGGAAGGGTAGGAGAGCAGGAAGCAAGTGCAAGTCACAAACCAGCACCAGCAGCCAACAAGCAGGGAGACCAGGAGAGAATTTCTTCTCCTTTATGTAGCCTTAGGGTGGGGTCTTGCAACCCTTCCCCAGACTCAATGGCTTCCTGAGTCTCTGGAATTTCCTTCCTGCATGGCCCACACAGGAAAGGATGTTTACTTACAGCTTCTTTGAGCTTCTTTACATCCTGCCCCCTACTGAGAGGCTGCCTTCCTGTAAACATCCTCAGAGACCCACCCAAGATAATTAAAAAGATCAAGTTGACAACAAAACCTAAACATCACAGTGTGACAAACAGCCTTTGGCCTATAGAGCTGTGTACCTTGGAATGTACTTTAAATAATTGAAAAGCTCTATGCCTTTATGTAGATTTTTCTAGCAAGAAGACTCCCTTTAACATTTAACATCTAGTTTATTGTAACTCTGCTGGTGATAAAGTTTTCAAGTTTGATGTCTTAAAATAATTTTGATTCTTATTTATGTGATTCACTAGAAAACTGGTACATATTTATGTGAAATTATGCAGTGTTTCAGTGTGTTCACATTGTAAAACATGCAAATTAGAGTAAATATATACATCTCCTCATATTTAACATGCCTTTATGGTAAAAACATTTAAGTCCTTTTATCTAACATTTTTTAAATATATAGTACATCATAGATGCATTCCCTACTATGCAATAGAACCCCATGACCTTCTCTCCTCTCTACCTATAACTGAGTAATCAATGATACACCCTTCTCTGCTCTCCTCAGAGTTTCACAACAGTTATTTCACTCTCAACTTCTATCATTCGATTTTCAGGATCATTTGGCCCATAACAAACTTGTTGAAAACATTTTCTTATTCTCTGCACCAATTAAAAATACATATTTGTGTTAAAGAATTCTGTCTCCTAAATTACTGAAGTTCAGTAAAGGCCATGGTGGGCAAAAGCCCAAGTTAAGCAATTTCCCTTTTTTCATGCATGTGTGCAGGCCTGACCGTAGTGTTTTCCAAATGCACCAAGCATCTCTCTTGTTTGCCATTCCCTTTTATTCCTTGAGGTGGGGTCTTTGCTGCACCTAGAGCTCCTTAATTCGGATGGATTAGCCGGCCAGTGAGCCCTGGGAGACAGAGGTTCCCGTCTCTCTCCCAAGCACTGGGTTCATAGGTATGGGCCATGGTTCTGGCAACCCGAGCTCAGGCCCTCACCCTTGTGCAGCAAGGACTTACCCAGCTTCTACTTTTCCATTTTCTGACTTCAGGTATTGTGGCCTGTATGAAATGCACAAAAAAGTGTCCCTTAAATGTTTGAGGTGCTTCAGGGTGAGCTGTGCATCTTATAAATCAGGGGTCATGTCAGTTTCTTGACCTTTGTGCTAATTGCATGAGATTGTTCATATGATGGGTCAGCCCAGGGCTGTGGGGAACTGCCGGACACTAAGGTTCAGGTAGAGGAGACCGAAGCCTTGTGATCTTACCGGTTTCTTGAAAATGCTTGTTTTGATTCATCACTGATGTTGTGGTACATGTTCTAGTAGGAATCCCACATCCCACACTGATGCCTCCCTGGGATGACAGAAGCTATTAGTGGATGACATTTATCATAATCCCCTGTCATCTACTTGTGACAGGGTGTTCAAGGATCAAGCACTATCGTTTTAAACGTCATTGGGTTCAGACTATCATTCTAATATAAATTCTGTAGGACTTTAATAAGCTACGCCTCTAAGAATTCTCGAGATGTGGTTTGTATTTTCTTCGGTGTTTTGGATCTATTACAGAACAGAGTTCCCAGGGAAGTCCACGTGGTCCCTGTGACAGTGGTCATCCTAAGTTACTGAATCAAGCAAGGATCCTTCTCCTGGACAGTCAAAGCATTTATTACAACTCGACGAGCAGAGGTTAGTATGATTACAAGGTGAGTCCTCAGGAGTGTCTCACCTAATACTCGACAGGATTGCACAAACTGTACTTATGCTTGTCCTCTGTAGACCGACCGCATGAGATGAATCTTAATAGGACTTTGAGTGCCCTGGTTTCACTTCCAAATGAGCGTAATAATTAAAAGTTATCAGAAAGTAGTTTATAATAACCTAGGTCCTAGTTTATGAAGAACTAGCAGTCTGTGAAGGCTCCCAAGACAAATGATAAATATATACAGGAGGTGGTTTTGATCCGTGCACATTGATCAGTACACGTTGCTTATAGATATATTACCATCAATTATCCCAAAATGTGTAAAATCATTGTGTCAATTAAAAAGAAAATCTGTAAATCAAAAATATTTAAAAATGTATGTCTCCCATTTGGTTCAGTACAGTTGCTCTAGTAAGGCTGTAAGTTTCTAAGGGGAAACATACACCACACATACACACACACACACACACACACACACACACACACACACACACACACACGCAAAGACACGTGCACGTGAACACACACCACACATATTTCTAGTGGATTTTTATGATCTTTTCTTAAGGGACTATTGCAGTTACCTTCTGATAATGGCACAAAACACCCAACCAGAAGCAGTTTCCAGGAGCAATGAGTTCATTTTCACCTCACCATGGCAGGAAAGGCTCAGCATGAGCCAGCCAAGTGGACAGAGTCTGATGGGCTAGCCAGGCAAGCCGGGCTCATAGACCTCAGGTCTGTCCCCAGGGACACGCCTCCTCCAGCAAGGCTCCATCTGCCAAACTGCCACCAGCTGGGGACCAAGTAGTCAACACGCATGAGGCTTTGGGTAACCTCTCATTCCAACCACCACAGGCCACAGTGTCCCCTCCAATCAATGGATCCTACGGATAGGAAGTGACTTTACTCTGAAACCTGAAGAGAGTCTTGTCATTCTTGCAGTAGGTGGATGGTTATGCACAGCATGACTTTATTTTTATTATGAAATTTAAACTCATGCTTAACCTCTGTAGCAGCAGGATCTACCAGACTACCACTGAAGCCCATGTCAAGGTCTTTCTTTCCGTTGTGATAGAAGCCTCCGTCCTGCAGAGCACCGTCTCCTTAGGCATTTATATTTCACTTGTGTTATTGAGATTAGGGAATTTGATTTCAAGGCAACATTTTTATTTTTATGTTTATATGGCTTAAAATTGCAGGGGTTTTGAGTTTGCAGTTTTGAAGGTCACACAGCTGGGGAGAGTGTAATTAGTCTCCCACTTCTCTACTGAAAATAGCATCTCTGCTATGTGGGCTAGGATGATCCTCTCTGCCTAGGTTACTTTTGGGGATGTGAAGGCCACCTTTGCTGAAAACAATGACTCTTTGTCTAGATCTGCTTTGGGTGCTTAGCTATTATTTGATATTTTTAAATATACCCTTTTGGGGGATAATTTTAAATTCATAGAAATCCTGCAAAAATAGCACAGAAGTTTGCAGGTGGCTTTATCCAACTCCTTATCCCCGTTAGCAATGTGTAACACCATGATGCATTTGTTTAAATGAATTACGAATCTTCACATTGTTACAGCGAGTCCTGAGTGAGCCGGAAGTTACTTGGATTGTATCCACTTCATCATACATGTCATTTTTCATTCCAGGAGCCAGCCCCGGTGACCACAGTGCATTAGGTGGTCCTGTGTCTCTAGTGTCATTGGGTCTGTGACATCTCATTGCTTTGTTTGATTTTCATGACCTTAACAATGTCAAAGAGTCAAAAGATTAAGGGTCCCACAGAAAGTTCTCCACTCTGGGATTTTTTTGTATTTTTCTTTAAACTGAGTTTATAGATTACTAGAAAGAACACCACAGAAGTGTAATGCCTTCTCCTCACATATCAAGGGAACATGGTGCCCAAGTGATCCACCATGAGTCAGTTACTGTTTACTATGTTTCTTCTCTTCAAATTATTATTTTCTATTTCCTTTTTCCCAATCTCTTCTTCAAAGCAAATCACTAAGTTTATCCAATACTAGTCAAAGGAAATAAACTACTTTAAAAAAGGGGGTGTATCCACATTTATTTGGAGTTTGGAAGACGTATCTATTTTCTACTTATGTATTCAATTATTTTATGTCAGCATGAAATCACACATGCACATGTTTAATTTGATTTATGACTTAATACTACAAATAACTTCCACAAGCCATCTTATCACTTGCAGGATGACATGCACGAATCCATCATTGTTATTCCTAGTTGACCTTTGTCTGATCATGGACTTTTCTAGAAACCTTAGCCCTCATGTGACCAGGAATGAAGTTGTGGGCCTGGAAGTTTGTCTTTATGGACACCATGAAGATATTACCTAGAACATTTCAAGAATGGAAGACTGAGGTTGAAATTATTTGTGCAACATGGAGGGCTTCACTTTCTATCTGGAGTTAGGAAACCTCCCTTTGTCCCCTGATGTTCCTGATGTCACCTGGTGTTTGGGGATCCTTGGTCTCTAATTTACTGAGAATTAGTAATAATGAACTCACCTGGCATAAGTGCTTTAATATTATCTGCTATTTTACCGTGTTCTTCTAATTGTGTAAGCTTAAAGTTGTTCTAATATGGGCTGAACCAGCAGTGATTACTGGGTTAGTAAGAATAACTTATTCAATTATTCTAGCATGTCCTGAATTTAGGAAGCCATTCCTTGAATTTCTAATTAAAACAAAACATAACCTGGGAAGATACCTAAACAATGCCTTTGTTTGGTGGTCATAGCTCTAAATTTTAAAAAATGACTTCCTCTATACCTCGAGAAGTTCAAAACTTCCAACTTTCAGATTCTTCCACACAAGCTTTAACCCCTTTGTGTTATAGTGTGTCTGTCTCTACAAACAAAAGCTCTCTGACACCTGCTGGATTTGAGCTGAAAATATCACTTTATTGGTCTGTTCTAGTGGCCAGCTTTTCAGCTCATTTCTTCACAAGGTCACCCTTCCGAGAAATGGATGTAGGAATGAATAGAAGTCAGACTGCTTGGTTTTAGCCAATTCATTTTCCTATTCTCTGACTTTTATGCCAGTAACCTCTTCACTTTGGGAGCATCCGTCAGAGATGTAGAAAGAAGTAAAGAGCTTTAGTGGGGAAATGCAGCTGGAACTTTTCCTCCCAAATTCAAATGTGCTATTATCCTCTTGGATTTTGGTGTTGCTAGGAATCTGATCTGCCTTTATAAGCATTTACCCATACAGAGTACTGGTTTGGGGGCTCATAAAATTTTATCATATGTAAAATTCATATATTGTTATAATGTTAAATTAAAAGACCATGATATATTTGTCAGTCCAAAAGCAAGGTCCTAGAAGATTCGTTTTTACATTGGTGCTGACATACTTAATCTTTGGAGATGTCACTTGGTCTATTTTTCTCTCTTACTCTCCCACCTCTCTCTCTTTCTCTCTCTCTTGCTCGCTCGCTCTTTCTTGCTTTCTCTCACTCTCTCTCTCCCTAACTTTCACTCTCTCTTTCACTCCTTAGCTGCTTACCTTTCATTCGCTTTTGCAGATCAGTGAAGTCAAGGAACTTATTTCCCCCAGCTTCCCCATTTCTATTACGTCATAAACCTTGTCATGCACCTCTCTTCACCCAGGTTTAGCAATGGCCACCACCATTGCATCTGTTAGGATGGGGTAAGAGTGGTTTTACCTGACACACACCAAAACCCTGTCTTCTTCTCATTGTTCTCCACACCCTACACAAGCCTTTGTAAAGATTCTTGTTTCAAAACTCAGCTTGAGGGCTGGTGAGATGACTCAGTGGTTAAGCTGTTTATCTGCAAAGCCTAGTGGCATGGGTTTGATTCCCCAGTACCCATGTAAAACCAGATGCTCAAAGTGGTACATGTCTCTGGAGTTTGCTTGCAACAGCTGGAGGCCCTACCCTAATGTCTCCATTCTCTCTCTCTCTCTCTCTCTCTCTCTCTCTCTCTCTCTCTCTCTCTCTCTCTCTCTCCTGTTTCCATCTATTTATAAATCTTTGTGTGTGTGTCTCTCTCTCTGCTTGCAAATAAAATAATTTTTTTTAATACTCAGCTTGAAGAACACAGTTTGGATGTGCCATCTTTGACCTGGTTATTTTTCCCAAATGTATTTCATACTATATGCCTTATCATTTTCAAGATAATTGATCTGGGGCTGGGAAGATGGCTCAGTGATTCAAGGTACCTACTTACATGCCTGCTGACCCAGCTTCAATTTCCAAGATATCCACATAAAGTAGACTCAAAAGGTGGTTCAAATATCTGGTGTTCATTGACAGTGACAATCCCCCTACACACACACACACACACACACACACACACACACACATACGTGTGTGTGTGTGTGTAAATAAAATTTGAAAAGATAATAATCGATTCATTTATTGAGGACATATTTGTTCATAGGACCCATTGTGGACAAAGTTCTGAGTTTGGATACTGATTGGCTACGTACTATTGTAGTAACTCTGCTTAGTTTTTCAATTTGCATGAGCATCTATACTCAAGGAATAATCATAGTTGCTGCTCATAGTTAATAAGACAATGAAAGAATGTAGAAGATACCGAGCAGATGCCAAGGGAGTGTGACTGGCCATCAGGGCTTCCTCAGAATATATGCCTCATGGATTCAGGCTACACAGCTCTGGGTCTAGTCTTCCCTAGTATCCTCCACACAGCCATTTTCATCCTTGGTTCAGTTAAAATCATAGCTATTGAGTCTCAATTTCTTTCTTATTTTTATGCCAGTTGCTAGAACTGTCCATTATATTTTCAACTGTAAAGGTCTTCTTACCCACAATTACATTGCTAAAAATCCAAGGATAAGAACAAAGCCTTCTCAGTCCTTTGTCCATTCTTACAATATTGGAAACATAGAAGTTCAACAAATATTAGCTTAATTATTTCCTTTCAATCACTTAATTTCAATTAAGAGATAAATGTCATAATGCAAGGGATTTTAATTAAGGTAGGTAAGCTAACAGCACACTGGAAAGTTTCATAATGGACATTTTTTATTGTAGTGCCCACTTTATGGTCAGTACTCATTGAATATTTGATGATTTTTTTGTAATTATTATGAAGACAAATTATCTGTAATAACCTCTAAGCACTTCATTGATTACTGTGCAGTCATAGCTATAAATGTTATGAGAAACTTTATATTAATGATCAAAGGTTAATGATCTAATCATGTTCAAAAGTACAGGAAGGAAATGTTAATATTAATGCAAATCTACTAGTATACCAATGCCTTTATGTATAAAATAAACCACATGTTGTAATTACTACAATAATAGCGGGTAGAAAGGTACATTCATTCTTTAAATAATACTATGAAGTCTTTTGGTCTGTGTCTTATTTTGTATCGTGTTCCTTGTCAGAATATACAGACATCTAAGACTAAATGAGACAAAAACCTAAGTGCAATCACCTTTAGTTTCTGGTGAGCAGAGTAAACTAGTATCATGGGTTAAATAGAACTGTGATGGTTTGATCCAGGTTTCCCCCACAAACAAATGTGTTCTGAATGCTCAATCCCAAACTGATGGCAGTTTGGGAATTGGAACCTTGTTGGAGCTGTGTTGTTGGGGACGGGCTTATGGGGATTATAGCCAGCTTCCCCTTGCCAGTATTTGGCACACTCTCCTGCTGCTGTTGTCCATCTGATGTTGGCCAGGAGGTGATATCTACTCTCTGCTCATGCCAAAGTTTTGCCGTGATGGAGCTTCCTCTCGAGTCTGTAGGCCAAAATAAACCCTTCCCTCCCATCAGCTATTTGGTTGGGTTCTTTATCACAGCATCAAGAAAGTTGACTACAGCAGTTTTCATACCAAACAGTGGGATCTGTCATAGCTGCTAGAGCTCTGATTCTGTGGATTTTGGCCTTTTGGAGCTGATTTGCAGGAGGAATGTGGAAGGATTTGAAAGCTTGGCCTAAGAAATGCCTTGCAGTACTGTAAGTACAGCTTGATAGATCATTCTGGTCGGAGTTGAAAGACCTGAATGCAGAAAAAGACTATAGTTTGGCTTAGGAGGGTGAGAAAGAACTTTGTCAGGATTTACCAGAAGAAGTTTCGGTGAGAGACGTCTGCCTGCCTGTGTCCTGAGAACTAGTGCAGAGTTGCATTCTGTGGAAATGGACTGGTGTGAGCGGATGACACACAAAGAAATGAAATCTTTGGGCCAAAAATGCTGCCCAATCAGCCGCAATTGTTTGAGAGATTACAACTATTGAGATTGGGTCAAGTGATCTGCTTTGGGACAAAAGGAAGAAGGCGGACTCTTTTTGAACTAAGGGGCCTGAATGCTGAAGGAGGTTTCAAAGATGCCTTTTTCCCCCTCTGGATTAACAAGTTGGTGGCCCACCTCACACAACAGATTATAACTAATGCAGGAAGAGAGGATCATTGGATTTGCAACATGGTTTTGTTTTTGAAATGGCCATGGGCAGTGTAAAACAGGTGTGTTGGATTACCTGCATGGAGGCCTGATGGAGCCATGAGGATGAAACTTGGGTCACAGTGGAGACCCAGTGAAATGCCAGGACTGCGGAATGGCTGCCAGCACCTGATGAAGTTTTCCATGACTGCCTTTGCATCATGATTAGTTTGTGGGGGCCAGGGGTAGACTGAGATCCAGGTGTCCCCACAAATGAATGTGTTCTGAATGCTAGGTTCTTTCTCCTTAGTGCTTGGGGGTGTCTCTGCTGCTGCTGGGAGCTGCCTGCTTTTCCTGTCTCTCATGAGCAAAGGACCCCTTGGTCCAGAGTTGATATTAAGAGATGGACCAGAGATGTTCTGAGCCCCGTTCCTTACTTTATGAGGGCATCACAAACATTCAGATGTCTCGTTATTCCTAAATGTGTCTGCCGCATCCTCTCAGCACTGTGAATTGTTGTTGTTCATCTTTGTTTTATTTCTTTGCGTAGAGGGAAACCCCCAAAAACCCACTGTCTGCCCCTCATGCCCAGAATTATCCAGCTTTGTCTCTTTCCTATAAATTGCATCACAGTTAGATGATAAGGCTATAAAATTGTTAATGAAAACATGATATTTTTAATTTCTGAGGACAGTGAATTGAAATGCTTGTTAAGAATTTTCAATTCAAAATCAATTAAATACTGAAAAAGAGTTAGATATATTTAATGTCAATTACTAAGCAGGAACATGGTAAGATATTGAGAGGCAAGACATAATATATTAGCAAAAATCCAAAGGGCTCAGCAGGCAGGAAGTCCTGGCCATCCAAGAACAATCATCAGTAAATAAAAACCCTGAAAACCCTATTGAAAAAACTCTCACAGATTGTGGGAAAGAGACCCAGTCTCACCTGTGCTCATTGGAGTATCTGAGAGATCTCTACCCAAAGCTGAGGCCACAAATATCTTTATCTACTGGGCAAGAAAATATTCCATGTCTGAGGGAGGCTAAAAGGAAAGCCCTTTATCCTAACTGTGACAGCAAGCCCAGAACAGCATTTGTAATCAAAGTGCTGGCTACATGTGGTAATAAGTTTCAATCCCTTCTGGGAACAATTTCCATGCTTAAAAGTGATTTTAGGGGCTGCGGAGATGGCTCAGTGGTTTGAGATGTATGAAGTGGTGCATGCATCTGGAGTTCATTTGCAATAGCTGGAGGCCCTGGCATGTGCCCTGTTTCGGTCAGCTTTCTAGTTGCTGCGCAGAAAGAACCCAATCAAAAGCGGCTTGTGGAGGAATGGGTTTATTTGGCTTATGGACTCGAGGGGAGACTCCATCCCGGCAGGGAAAACGATGGCATGAGCAGAGGGTGGTCATCACCTCTGCCACAGCACTGGAAACAGCGGCAGGAAGGTGTGCCAAATTCTGGCAAGGGGAAGCTGGCTTATAACCCCATAAGCCCGACCCCTAGAACCTAGAACCTAGAACACATTCATTTGTTTGTGGGGGACACCTGGATTAAACAATGACATGCCTATTCTCTCTCTCTCTCTCTCTCTCTCTCTCTCTCTCTCTCTCTCTCTCTCTCTCTCTCCTTGTCTGCTGGCAAATAAATAAAAATATTTTAAAGTGATTTTAGATGCACCTGAGCTTCTGACAGAAACAGCAACATTTTTTTTTCATAATGAGACTCTCAAAAGTACAGTTACTGTAATTAATAGGCAACAGATGGAAAACATTTGTTCAGGATATTAAAAAATAGTACATGAAATAACTAAATGGAGGTAAAACATAAGAGATTAAAATAATCCAGTATTTAGATATCAAATATATAAAATAAAAATCTCAAAGGAAAGACTACAATTGACCCATGTCTTATTCTGCTAAAATCCATATAATATAATGGTTCATATATATAAATTTAAAGTTAGAATCATTGAGATTCTAAAAATACACTCTCTTGGAGTAGTGGATGATATTTTGACAGAATAGAGAAACACTAAAAAGTAAATATATTCAAATTAGATTTTCTCAAAATATAACATCGTGCTTACTTAAATACATCATTCAGACAACAAACTTTCAAAGCAGATAGTGTGATAAAATATTTGCAAAGCATGTATCTGACAAGAACTTACATCTAGTAACAGGAATATTCTTTACAACAATCATTAAAACAATAAGCCCAATTTTTATTGGCCATGATGGAATAAACCTGTACTCCCAGGTTAGGAGGCTGAGACAGTGCAGTAAGGATTTTAAGGCCAGTCTTGACTGTATAAACTCTGTCTTATCAAATAAAAAAATAAGTATTCCAACTTTTAAAGTGGACAAAAGCAATGATCCTTTAGATAAAGTATTATGTATAGGAAGCCTACCTAGGAAACAATCTCAGAATCTAGCAGTGAAAATAACAGGAGGCCTCAGAGATGGCTCAGTGCATAAAGTTCATGTTCTCAGCACCCACATACATTCCAGGTGGACATGGTGGCCCGCCTGCTGTCCTAATGCTTGGGAGAAGGCAGCATATCCCTGGGGCCAGCTGACTATTTAGAATAGCCAACAGACAGGCCCTGAGATCCAGCAAGACACCCAGGCTCTGTAAAGTACAGTGGAGAGCAATTGAGACACCAATGACATCCTCTCTGGTCTCAATCTCTGCATGTGTGTGAGAGCACACACACACTCACACATACGGACACACACACACAGACATACGCACACACATACGCACATGCGCACGCATTCACACGTGCATACTCACACACTCACACACTTACATATATGCTCACACACAGTGTCACAGACACAGAGAGACATGCACTCACACACTTGCACTTGCACACACAGACACACAGACCCACACAGTAACACACACTCACATACACACACAGACACACACTCACAAACTCACAGACACACACATGCATAGGCACATGCGCACACAGTCACACACTCTCACACCCCCACTCACACACATATACACACACACACTCACATACGCACTTGCACACATAGATACACACACATATGATCACACATGCACACCAAAAGCACATACACATGAATAAATTTATAAAAACTACTGGTATATTCATAAGCTGGAATAGAATTTAGCAGTAAAAACAAAACCTAGCTACAAATAAGATGAGAGAATCTATACTATAATATCATTGGCTCCCAAAGAGAATCTAGGTTGAAGGACACCTGGAAAGAGCATTGGTTGGAAGAAGGCATGATGGAGGTCTTTGGTGTGGCAGATGCATCATCTGTCTATAAATATGCAATTCAAAATGCATCACAATACTGACTCCTGTGTAGCTTTAGTCTCTGGAAATCCATCGATGAAATAAGTCTGAAATTACTACCACTAGGTTAATGCATAAAAAACATGAAGGTCTGGAATTTAACAACTCTACTTAAGGAATTGTGCAGCCTACAATATGAGTTGCCAGGGAACAGAAGAAGCAAGCCATTAATATGGGGATAAACATTGTTGAAAGAAAACAAAATATTACAGCAAGTATTAAAGAATGCAGCTTATAGTCTCAAGAGTTTAGGAAATATGACCAACATTAGTAAAGTCCACATAGATGAAGAAACAGTTCTAGGGATGGAGAAGAGGACATAGTATACGTAAGATAGACACTGAAAATATCATAACTTCATGAAGAACTTTACAATGAATAAAATGGAACAATTCAAAAATTTTATCTTTTAGAAAAAGTCATTTAAATCAACTGAAATCAATTATAGCAGAAAACCTCTTGTTCTACCAATTAGATGGATTCTGTAATTTTTCCCACAAAGAAAATCATAGGTTGTACATGAAGTTCCATCAGACATTTGGGAAATAATTCATTTTAACGACTCACAAAGTTCTTCAGAGACCAGTGTGAGGCTGGAAATGAAAATCACAGGAAACTATAGGTTATCTCATGCATCAACCCACATACAAACCCCACAGGTAGTTTATGGCAAGGTAACTGGTGAAGATGAAGGTCCATGAAGCCTAGAAGTAGGTAACAAGGGAAATGGATTCTCAAAAGACCATGTAATTAAATTTTAATTACTAATACACTACACAACAACTTACAGGAAACTATGCAGACAGGGAATTTACAAGGGATTTTGAGGAAAAAAGTTGAAGAAAACATTGTATATAATAATGAAATACCAACATAATTATTTTGAAAACCACGTCAAGACATGTAATCATTATAATATTTCAACATTATATTGGAAATCTTATATATTGAAGGAAGCCAAGAGAAAGGAATGTAGGCTTCAATTATTGAAAGTGAAATAAAATGATATAATTTATTATTGTTGTTATTCATATAATTAAAATGAAATTAGCTTGAAATATAAGCATTTTAACAAACTTTATAGATACAAATTCAAATTAAATATAAATTACACACCAAAAAGTATATGAATTAAGTTTAAAATTAGCTACTATTAAAGATTTGGACTAGAACCAGGCATAGTGGATCATTCTTTGATCCCAGCTTCTGATTTACTGCTCAACTTGAAAAAAAATATATTTTAAATATTTTATTTATTCATTTTCTAGCAGAGAGATGCAGGGAGAGGGACAGAGAGAGAGACAGAGAAACACAGGGCCACCTTGTGGGTCTGGCTTATGTGGGTCCTGGGGAATTGAACCCAGGGCCTTAGGCACTGGAGGCAAGTGCCTTAACCACTGACCCATTTCTCCAGCCTGAAAAAAATATTTTTCATTTATTCATTTGCAACCAGAGATAGACAGAGAGAAGAGAAATAGACTTAAAGCTCATCCACTATGGCTCAGGGAACTCTGCAGAAAAAGGGGCAGAAAGATTGTAAGAACCATGTTGGGGAAAATCCAGAGAAATTGACCCCTCAGCAACAACAACACAAAATAACTGGCTACTGCTTGTACAGTTTATAACCTCCCAACACATGGAATGTTCCAGAAATCCCACCGAGGAGGGTCATCAGTGGGTTGGGGGCAGGGATTTGTTCATACAGTGTTTCTAATTATTAACAATAAAAATAATTTTTAAAAACTGAATACAGCTTAGACTTTCCTGTGTTAGGCTATTATTTTTTCATTTAAAATTATCAATTTGCTTGGCCATTTGCAAGTACTTTCTCTGATTCAATCCTTCTCTGGCTTTCTGAGTAGTGTTTGCTGTAATATGTAACTCCCCTCCAAAGAGCCCAAACTAACCTCACTTGGGATCAATTCTAAGTAAAGTTAAAATTGAATTTATCTGGTGAGAGTTATACTGAATTGATGCCTGTGAATAAATTCATGTATTCTTGCATAATATGTCAAATATATAGAGTGTATTTTTCATTTTAATTTTCCAACATTCTGATGTTATTTAGAAAATATACATTTATATTGTATGACAGCTTATATAAACTGTTTACCCATATTTTCTATACCTTATATAAAATATTTACCTATGCTTTCTATAAGTTTATATTAAATAGAAAATAACCTACAATAATGTCAAAAAGCAAATTAAGAAGTAATATTGGCATATTTCCCATTAACTCTTCCAGCAGGTGCTCCCTTCTTTTCAAAGGAATCATCATCTTTTGACATGGATCAGAGGGCCTCCTTGATCCTTATGGACATGATCTAGCCAACTGATGGCACATCCTTTAACAAATCTTGATGATTATGAGGATAGATAAACCTTTTAGGATAGCTCTGCTCTTCAAGTTACCCCTTTAAAGAAGGTCTAGAATTTATTGACACTAATGTGTGAAAATTAAGACAGAATAGAAGGAAATTATCTCATATGGCCCTTGAGGTAGTTTGTGTTAGTTTGGATGTCCCCCAATAGATTTAGGAGTTATTCTTTTTTTTTTTCCAGCTGCCTGTCTGAAGGAGGCACCTTGGACAGCTCTGAGGTATTTCTGAGGTGGATGTGAAATTCCAGATATACATATACAAGGAGAAGCCAGAGCTCAATTCTGAAGGTCCTGCTGTTTGTTAGTTTGGAGTTGTGATGGCTTTGGAGGTGCTAATGCTGGGTCTCTCTCTCTCTCTCTCTCTCTCTCTCTCTCTCTCTCTCTCTCTCTCTCTCTCTGATGGGATATGCTACTTTAATAAATATTTTCCTCCCAAAACTGTGCTTGGTTTGGAGATTCATCCCAGCAGTATGTGGCTAACTACGACCGATTTGGTACCAGGAGTGGGGTGATACAGCTGAAATGAAACGGACCACGTGGATTTTGATCTTCTGGAACTTGTGTGCTGGAGGAATGGACATGGACTTGGTACTTGCAACTGAAGATGCCTTCCAGAGCGGTAAGCCGAGTTTTATGGCCTATTCTGGTAAGAATTTGGAAATGCTCAGTATAGAGACAGATGCATTTGGAGGGTTGACTTATGAACTTTCTAGGGGGAATGAGAGGCTACAGAAAATTTTAACAGAACTTGGCACCTGAACCAAGGAGTAGATACATCCTACTGCCCATGCCCAGAGAGTTTGATCCCATTTCCCTGAGGGCCCTCCTCAGGGTTTGTGGGATGTGAGTTGTGAAAGCTGAAGTCAGTCATTGTGTGGGAGGGGCAATGCTGGATATTCCCACTCACCCTAGGGCTCTTAAAACCTATCTGCCACCTTTTCTGAAAAATTCCCGAGTCATGGTGAGTGTGTTTTAAGTCTGCTTTAGTGCTGAGCAAGATCTTATCAGGATTCTGGATATCTGTTTTGGTTGGTTATGAGTATCCTCAGTGTCTGTCTTCATCACCCTTGTTCAGGTTCTCAGTGGAAGCAACACTCTTGCTCATCTCACCAATTTCCTCTGCAATTTTACCTGTGAGGGGTGGTTCATCTCCTGCTGGGGAGTCAGCTGTCTATTCTTGTCTTGTTGATAGATTTTAGTTATCCTTGGTTCCCTGTTCTCCCTTCCTCTGAAAAAAGTAAAGCAGATTCTCCAACCAAGAGTGAGATCAGCATAGGTTAAAGGCATAAGCAGTGTTAATTTTAGAGAGATTTTGATGGTTATAGCCTCTCTTTTGGCCAAAGATTATTGGAAGCCCCTTATTGGAGTCTAAATGTTCTCTTTTTAAAAATATTTTATTTATTCATTTTTAAGCAGAGATAGAGAGAAAGAGAGAGAAAGAGAGAGAGAGAAAGAGAGCACACCAGGGCCACCACCTTGTGGGTCTGGCTTATGTGGGTCCTGGGGAATTGAACCGGGAGCCTTAGGCACTGGAGGCAAGTGCCTTAACTGCTGAGCCATCTCTCTAGCCCTAAATGTTCTCTTTAATGTGGACTAGCAAAAGCTGATTGTGTTTGTCCCTTCAAAACGAGGAGCTTATTTAAATAAATAAATTTTATTTTTGATTTCTTGAAACAGGGTTCACTATGTATCCCAGGCTGGTCATAGACTCACTGCATAGCACTGGCTGGCCTCAAATTCACAGCAATCTTCTGTCTCCATGTCGAGAGTGCTTGGATCATAGCACTATCCCAGAAAGCCCAGCTAAGGAGGCTGTGGTAAGGATGAGACCTGGGACAGTGGAGGAACAGTGCCTGCCGGTGGCAAGTCAGGCAAGGATCGCTGTGGGGATCTTACTTCACAACATTGCTTCAGGAGAGAAAGGCCAGCAATGGTCCTTCCTGAGCTGCACATTGCATCCTCATGCTGTCCCACTTGTGATGAGCTGAACCAATCATGTCACGGGGGTTCTTTTGCTCTCTGTGGATGGAAATAGAGAAACACAAAGAGCCAATTCTTTAGTGTCAGTGATTGCAGGCCAGGCCTGTTGTCTGAACCAACAAACACAGAGGCCCGGGGACTATGTCTAAGAACTAGAAGCTTATGGTTTCAAGTTCTAAAAGCCAGAGACTTACCGCTGTAGGGGCTCAGATCAGAAACATCTTGCTTGGGGTCCTGATGGTCAGTGGCCTTGCATTTAGTGACCAGCATTCTATGCATCATACCAGTAGATGCCAAGGGCAGCAGCTGATGCCAGTGCAATGACTCTACACCCTGTCCCTGTCAGACCCTCGGCTCCTAGGAGTGACTAGAGTGACAGATCTCAGGACCCTGGAGTCTTACGTCTTGGTAGCTCCCTGGAAGTCTTCCAGCAAACAATAAACCGGGTCTCCCATCTCTGAACACTCAGTCTTGCAGCCAGTAAAGAGGTGCTGTTCTTTGAATGTGTGAATGCCTGAGCCCCAGGGTCACTGGCCAGACCCTTCATGTGCATTCCTCTCAGAGACTGATGTCACTGCAGCCACAGCTTCTAATGCCGCAACATCTCCACTGCATGTGAGCAGCTGAGCCCATAGTACTGGATCCTCACAATCTCCTCTGCATGTGAGTAACTGTGCCCACAACACTGGATCCTCACCATCTCCTCTGCATATGAGCAGCTGACCCCATGCCATGCATGATGAGAAAAGATTTGAATGTATTACAGGCTGACTGAGACTCATTTTGCCCTACTTCGTAGTGTTGTCTTGGGCCCCTATGAAGAGCTCGGCTTGAAGTATCCTGTCCTCCTGTCACAGATATGCCCAAGAGAATTCCTATGTCCCCACAAACGCTTTCTGAGTGTGCCCTATGCTGAGGCTGCTGGTCTTCCTCTTCTTCCACTCTTTCTTCCTTTGATTTCTTTTTGATTATGTATGGAAACAATCAAAATTGCAAATAGTCTGCTAGCCAAATAAAATAGTAAAGAAAAGAAAAGAGAATTTGAACTTCTTAAAATTTGAATTGGAATGAATCCCAGGTGTGTATTTGATGGTTGAGTTTAAATAAAGCTTATTTATTTATGCTTCCCTGGGCCAGTCTTCATCTTTAATTACCATACAGTAGCTACGTTGAAATGCAATTAGTAATTCTATTCCCTAATTATCTATTCAGGAGTAATTATTATTTAGTCTGGTATTTTATGCTGTATGTGGTTCAATGTTCTGCTATGTGCTCCAGTTCATAAATCCTGTGTGATTTTGTTCACATGAATAACATTTTAACTAATGAGCAAAGAATATATCTTCATCTTAATAATTATAAATTCATATTTTTAGCGGTGCTAAATGGGTTAATTACCCAACTTTTCTAAGTCCAAGTTTCTCCCTCTGTGAGCTTGGGAGTGATTTGAGATGCTATAAAAGGTTTTTCATTTTTTTTAAGACAAAGGTCCTTTACAAATACAAAATGAGCATATATGTCAATAAAGATTTTGATTATTGAGGACACTACGTTATTAATTATTGAGCATACAATGCAGACGGGACCATGAGCTCAAAGGAGAGAAGCAAAGTATCACAGAGATGTAGGAACTGGGACTGTGGACATTAATTTACACAAAATGTCAACATTTGCTTTTCTTGTAGATGTCAGGGAAGCAGTTGTCCATCTACAGAATTATTTCATTTGTCTGTCTGGGATCAAGAGCCATTCTTATTTCACTCAATTATCTACAACTCACAGAGATGTAAAAAGCTCAGAACAATGAAAGTGCGCATCTAATATAATTAGATGAGTGGGAAGAATGGAAAGTCAAAATCCCTAGACTCCCACTGCTTTCGTCCACTTCTTGCACAGTTCATGTTCCCAAGAGATAACTGGAGAGATCACTGAGAAGTTTAGAGCTACGTTGGGTAATGCTTTTAATTTTCCTCTCACGTATATAGAGAGTAGATGAGTAAATCTGAGGCCTTTAAAATGCCTCTTTCTATAATTACTAATACTTGAAACAAAAATGTAACAGTCCAAATAAGAACAAGCCATGCAAAGATTCATTTTGGTTTCTGAATGAAGGTTAAGGCTTTGGAGAAAAGTGGGTTTGGCCTGAGGAATCCCATTAAGGAGCAGAAGCTAACACGGGAGCAGAGCCACTGAGCCATTGCTCTGTGTGCAAAACCGTCACAGCAAGTCTAAACAGGTTCATTGAATTTTGATATCTGTGTCCTTTCATGATTGGGCAACTTAAATTCATCAGGCATTTTTAATCAGAAATGACTTCCTGTCTTTTGACTATGAGTTGGAATAATGAAGACGTAGAAATGTCTCAAAAACAAAACCTCACACTTCACGGATTAAAACCCCATGGCATATCAGATGTGGTACAGCTGTAAGTGAAGTCTCTCTTCTAAAAATAAAACACAGATTCTGCACGGATGAGGAACTCAAGAAAAAATAAAAGCTCTGGGCCAAGACTGACTGTGAGGATGAGATGGTAGGATTCCACTATTCAGTTATAATTCAGTCTGGATAGTGTTGGTTTAGACTTTCACCTGCCCCGACCCCAGATCCATTCATTGACCTTCTCTGTCTGATCCGAAGCACTGAGTAGCTGGTACCTGTGGACACACTGGCCACCATAGTTTCTTGCCATCTTATTTTCTGCTGGATCTGGTCACTTGGGAACAAAGCTGTTTCTCTTCTCTTGTCCTGTGCTGTGATCTGTGTCTCATTATTGCCAGCTGTGGTAGCACCGTGTTCCCATGTGGGCCTCTGCAGATGCTCCTGAAGTGACGCATGGGGTTATTGACACCCCTCGATCTCTCAGTGTCCATACCTCTGCAAATTATCCCCACATTACAGCATCTTCATAACCTCTGCTGTGTGTTGAATGATTTAAAAAATGTCAGTAAGAAATTATTGAAAAATACTTATTCTTAACACTCATGTAGCATATATAACCATCATGCAGTCCTTAAAATTCTGCAGCAACAGTCCAAGTAAGTCATAAAAGACAAGAAAACTGAGGCCCAGAGAATTTCATTGATTCACCAGACACAAATCTGACCTTAAAAATCCAGGCTATTAATGAGAATGGTGCATGTCACAATCATTGTAAGGTTGAGACTACCTTTAAAAATGTAGTTTCTTTTTTTTTTTTTTGCATGTTTATCCCTAAAAAATAGCCCTCGCTACAATCATAAATTAATTCTGATTTCTTGAAAGAGGGTCACGTTTGTACTGTCCTGCCTGTCTTTGATTGCATAAATCATCTCATTTTACCCTACTTATAACGCTTCAAGTTGTAGAATTCATAACACCATCGCATTTCTTACTGGCCTAAGAGCATTAATCATAGATGGTTATAAAGGCT
>PVHP010009292.1:0-50631 GCA_004024765.1 Zapus hudsonius
ATATTTTAGTCCCTTACCCCAGACTCTGCAGAACTCCTGATAATACAGTTTTGTAGAACCCTACTTCTTAGCAGTAACTATAAAAATCATTATGTACTCCCTCTATTATTTAAGATCTACATTTCTAGCTAAAAGATAAAAAGCTTCAGGAGGGGATGCCATAATGTACACATTATTTGCAAAATGAATGAAAAACTCATTACACTTAAATCAGTTAATCATTAGGGAGAAGCATATCCAAAAAATAAAATGGTGAGCTGCAATCTTGCTAGAAACTTCACCTATTTATGGAATAAAGCCAGAATATTGATAATAAATGCTTAGTGAATAGATTGTGAAAATGCTACTACAAAGGAATAACATAGCATCAGAAAGTAACATTTGGGGTTGGGGAAATGGCTCAGTGGGTAACAGAGCTTGTTGTGCAAGCATCAAGAACTGAGTTCAATTCTCAGTATCCATGTGAAAAGCCAGGCATACAACTCTGACACCTCCCTCCTCCCCCATGCTGAGACGGGAGAATCACTGTGGCTCAAAGGTCATCCAGTTTGACTGGAAAATACAGGGGCTCCAGGTTCAGCGAGACTCATCTCAAGGAAATAGGGGGAACAGCAATAGAGGAAAACACCCAATATCCCCCTCTGCAGTCTTGAGCATAGAGCAACAAAGATCCTAGCACACTCATAGAAACGCACATGCCATACACACACAAAGCAAGCACAATCTGAGGAAGGAGATTTTACATAAGATTTTGTTATTTTTAAAATTCTTTTGATATCACTATAATCATAAATTACCATCTACTGGAAACTAAATCTAAACAACAGTTATCTAGTAAATCTAAAATAAATTCCCTAGGTTCTAATAAACAATATGGTCCTTACTGTGAAGGAAGGTGTCATCCTTTCAGGGAGCTAGGAGATGCATATAGACAGATGACCTCACAAAGTGCCAGCACTGGATTTGTTATGTGAAGCAACAGCAGTTCAGAGCCCACACTGTGGAAGGAAACAGGGCGAATACTTAGTGCTTACGTGTTAGGGTGATGGGAAAGACGATGTGATTGAGCTTATGAACTCTAATGCGACACTGAGGAAGTAAGTATGGACGACACATGCAGCAAAAAGGGCACGGCCTACACAGAAGTGTGCTGTGCAGTGAGCAGAAGCCAGCCCATCAGCTACTTGGTATGGACCCTGGAGACCACAGCTCTGCTGCCCTCTGTGAGGACATCTAGGAGGGAAACTGCATTTGTGCCAACAGATCACTGCCTGGCTTTCTGATTTTTTTCAGGATAAGGTATAAAATCCATTTTTTAAAATGTCAAATTTCTTCAGTTTTAAAAGTTGCAAAATAAAAGTGTTAAAAGCTAAACATGTCTGCAGCCAATCCTGCTGGTGGGCCTCAGGCTTGAAACTCTGGTTTGGCATGAAGCATTCCAGGCCAAGAAATCTGGGCTGCAAACTATAGTCACTGACTTAAGATACAACATTTACTTCAAAATTTGCTTAGTTTTAAAGTTCTGCACACGCCAGTATTCATCATATAAACATGATACTGACAATTTATTTCGCACTGGCCTTGTGGATTTCTCTTTTGCAAATCAATTATATCCATTTAAACTAACTGCAAAGTGACTTACACATTTCAGCTGGAAAAACATACAAACTGATACTAATAAACCAGTGTGGACAGCAGTACCTAAGAGAACACCGACACTATATGCCTGAGCCACAGCCCACTAGAAACACATTTTTAATCAGTGCAGCTGCACGTCTCTAAAAACACAGTCTATAATCCAGTGCAAATGAAAGTCCTTGTCCTTTCCAGTGTTTTCCCATAATTAGTGACTTTCTAAGGAACCTTTTATTATCAAAGAACACTCAAATGTAACAAACTTTTAATTCCACCAATCATTCTAAGCTTTTAATTCTCCAAAAACAATACTTAGACCCTCAAAGCCTGTGTTAGTGTTTTAATAAGCTTATACAAAGAAAAGATAATTTGGATTAGAGACCTGTTGATTCTGTTGATGACAGTATTACAGAAAGTTATCATTATAATTCAAAGGTAATTCTAGGAAGAGAAAATTCTTGGTGCACAATTATGATACAAAATACAGAACTATGAAAATTGATTAATCATACAATTTGAAATAATATTCATAATGAAAGGAAAACTATCAATGAAGAATTTAAAAACTACTAAAGAAAATTTTTCCATCATTTACTTTGTTCTGGCCCTTGAGAAGCCCTAATGCAACCCCAGCACTGTCAGTGATGGCTTCCAGGCTGGTGGACACTGCGTGGGCCTCAAAGCTCCCACCACGAAGGGCTGCCCTCATCCTATAAAATAACAGATAAGCTGGATAAAACATCCCTTTACAGTCAAAAGAAAAAAGTCCTGATGCAAGTATGAGTGGTTTAAGAATACAACTCTTACCCAAAGACATTCAGTTCAGAATTTGAAAACTGCATTAGCATGGTTTTTTATGTCAAAATAAAGAGACTACAATCTGCATCCAGAGTCCTACCAATAACAACTACAGGGAAGCTCAAGTACTCATTCCTGTCATAGTCTGCTGAAGACCCTCGTGGCCCCAAATTCCCATTTCTGAAGTCCTACCCCTTATTAAAATGCACATACATCCCATATTAAATGTTTATAAGAAAATGAATTGCAAATAGTAGTTATTTTTCACACACTTTTCTTTCTCATATGAGCCTCTCCAATCCAGTCTTTGTCCCCACCTCTCTGCCCACATAGTTCTTGGCATGGTCTGAGATGACCAAGAGTCCAACAAGTAGCTCTCCATCCTCACCTGAATTCACCTCTCAGCAAATGTGACACCACTGACTCCCTCTTTTCTCTTGGGGACATTTTCTCCACTTGAATTCAGGGATATTCCTCTATTTTTACTCCTCTCCTTCTAAACAGAACCTCTCCATGAAGCATCCCAGGACTAATTCAGTGCATCATCACAGCTAGAAAAACCCCCTAAAGTTCACCTGTCCCCCATTGTTAATGTGGTTACTCAAGGAAATGCTTAATTGGGCCTACTCTGTTGGAAATAATGTGCATAATTTTGTTGGCTTGAAATGTTTTCTCATGTTGTTTGTGGGATTTCTTCTCCAATTCTTGTACTCAACTCTCTCAGGGTTTGGGTCACAGGCCTTTATCTACATACATCCTGTAAGTTATCTTGTCCAAATTATGGTAGCAACTTCTAAATTTCTATCTCCAACCTGAACCCTTTCCCTAAACTCCAGATTCTAACAAATTTCTCAATGTCTCCACTTGGATGTCAGACACCACATGTTCAAAACAACTCCTGGGCATCCTGCCCATCTGTCACTGGCAGCTCTGTAATTATGTGAACTGCTTTGGTGTTATCCTAATACCCTGAGATCTCTCATGCTGCTCAGGTGGTCAACAAATCCTACTGGCTCTACCTACAGATTCTTGCCTATTTCTCTCTATCTCTTCCTTTACTATGAGCAACTCTGTTGAGAGCTGCTAACTAACATTTCCACCCTGGCCCATGCCTCCATTTTCCATTCTCAGTAGCACAGCAGCCAGTGATTCTACCATACACAAAGCACCACCCCACTCTGCTCAAAACCCACTAAAGGTTCCCAGTTCACTGACAGTAAGAGCCAAAATCCTTCTATTGGTGCAGGCAGCACCAGTGAGTCAAAACTATCAGACCTCCTTTACTTTTCTCCTGTCCCTCTGTGTTCCACAAGTGGCCTTCTCACACCAGGCACATTCTACCAGAGGCTGTCCCTGGTCCCGCTGCAGAAATACTCGTTGTCTAAGAATCTCTGTATAGCTCATGACCCCAAATTTTCCTTCCATGCAGCCTTCTCTGCCACACTGCCGATGATCCCTGGCTTAGGATGGTTCTACTTAGAACTTTCTTGACTTTCTTGTGGTCGGAATTTGTATATATTCATTAACTACACATAGTGCTTCAAATTTGACTTTATGTGTGTATGTGTCCAAGTACATATTCAGGTGGGCATGTGTGTGTTCATATGTGCAGGTAGATATGTGTACATATGTGCAGAAGAGAGAAGACAACCCTGGGTGTCTTTCCTCGGAAACACTGTCCACTTCTTGAGGGTCTCCTATTCGCCTGGAGCTCACCTGGAGCTGGCCAGGAAGCGTCTCTTTATCCACAGCACTGAGATTACAAATGTGCATCATGTTCAGTTTTCTTAAATATGAATTCTTTGGAATAAACACAGATCTTCATGCTTGCACAGTAAGCACTTTGCAAACTTAGCCCCAAAATCTTGACTTCTGATCTTTCTCAGTGCGACACTCTCTGGAGATGCTGAGCAGAAGCAAGTAATCCACAGCTTCCAGCCAGCCCGAGATTATGAGGAGACATACCACCTATTCCTGTACACTGTGCTAACCTGTGCTAGCCACATATTCTCACTCCCATATTCTCGACTTGCAGTAGGCTCATTGTGACCTAAGCCACTCCTAAGTGGGCTGCACTTACCTGTACTCTAAGGTGCACTGTCGCTGCCTCCCTGACTAGCACTCCTAGCCTGTAGCCCACTCATTTCCCCCATTGTCCTTATTATCTTCTAAAACACAGTAAAATCTCCTGTTACATTTATTGCCTTCTCCTAGTAGACTGCAAAAACCATGAGGGCAGAGGGTTTTCTTCTTTACTTTGCCCACATATATGTCTCAGTGGTCCAGAACATAACCTGGCATATGCCAAGTATATACTATGTTGAACACACAGCTCTACTTAAACTTTTAGTGATCTTAGTTTCATAGTTTTTTTTTTTTCCAGTTCTTGACTTTTCCTAGTTCCTGAGCATTTCTGCTGTCTCTGGAAGTCTCTGAAGACAAACCTCAGCCTGGTTTTGCTACCCAACACAAACCCAGCACCCCAGGGAAACTAGGTACATCCTACACTTGGCCATTCTTGGCTTGGCTAGCTTAAATAGGGGTCACTTTAACATTTTATATTGATTACTTGGAAACATTTAATACCTTTCCATACAAATTTATTTCATCTCCCAATTAGACATGAAACACACTGGCAGGAATTGTACAAAGTATTCAGTATAGTCCTGAATACTTCATAAACTCACAAAATCTGGTTTCTGATGAGCTTAGTGTATAAAGTGTTAAGTTTACCAAAGTTGGAGAGTTTACACCCAGTGTGTAGCAGGGAGCAGGTCAACTGGGGTAACTAACTCCCCCTTTTAACAGATCAGAATGATACAGCATGATTCATAGAGAGAATCATGAACCTATCACTGAGCTTGTAATTATGCTGTTTAGATGTAAATGTATCTTTTCAATGTGCTGAACTCAAGTTCCTCTTTCATAAATGCTCCCTTTGAAATTTTTAGACGACTAATTTCCTTTGAAATGAACATTCCAATGTATTTTCCAATGAATGGTTTAAAAAGATTAAACTTTGGGTCAATAACAAAATCCTTAACAGGTTTGCCTCTTATTACATAAATTGAGCCAATGGGGACTGAGGAATAAACAACTGCCTCATACCAATAGTAGTGGCAACTTTTAAAGGACTCATGGGAACCTCTGCTGGGAATATGAGAAGACAAGGGCCACTAGTACTCTTTAGGTTTAAAAGTACTACACTCAACATTAATCACTGTAAAAAGAGGGTTTTTTTTTTAAATCTGCAGATTTGCTTTTTAGCAACTGGGAAAAACAATTAGAAGAAAATTAGAAAAATAACTCCATCAATTAGTGATGAGTGGGACAGGCCAGCTGCTCCTCAAGCAGGAACACAAGACAAGGTTTTGTTGTCTGCTTAATGCCATCCAGAAACAAATTATAAAATGAACTGATAAGTAAACAAAGGCTGAGAGACCTCTAGGAAGACTATAAATCTTTCTCTACATAGCTTCTTTTCATCTAGCTAACATTTTGTGACTGTGTTGTTTCCCATGTACCATTTCATCTAAGGATCCTAACAACCCTGTGGGATTTTTCATCATTTTACAAGTTACAAGGAAGAGGTCCAGAGACCAAGTAACTTCTGCAAGGTTACACAACGGAGATTAACAGAACCTGCCTACAAGGGACTGATTTGAAGTACACCTAATGGAATCTAAATCAGCATGCTATAGTGACCCCACATATCCATGCTCACAGCAACATGGCTCACAATCACCAACTTCTGGAATCAGCCCAGGTGTCCATTAACAGATGATAAAGAAAATGCAGCATACATGCACAAGGGAGTTTATTTAGCCATAAAGAATGATGAAATTATGTCACTTGTAGGAAAACAGATGGAACTGGAGATTATATTAAGTGAAATGTGCCTGACTCAGACAGATATTGTAAGTTTTATCTCGTATGTGGATCCTACATTTCACATACATACGTATCGGTAATGTATATGAACTGAATGTAGAAGCAAGACTATCAGGATCAAGGGGGAAAGAAGAGGAAGAGAAGTGCACAAGAAACAAATGTGATCAAAGCATGTGATATGCTTGAATGAAAATATCTTTATGAAATCCCTCATTTTGTACAATGAATCTTACTGTCTCTCTTCTATGAAGTCTTCAAAATACAACACTCTTTTCTTTAGAAGTTTCCCTGGGCAACATGATGGTCAGCCTATTGAAAGTTTTTTCAAACATTACACATGATTAAATTCAGTAGAAAGTAACTCATTCAAGCAGGATATTTTTGCAGAATGGTTATAAAATTTCTGTCATTTTTTTCACCTTTTTAATGAGTCTAAACTGAAATGCCAAGCCTTTTCTTGAATCATGAACATGTTGTTTAGGGAATTATGAAAGAAAATATCTGTATCCTTTGTAAGCACGTTATCCATTAGAGATCTCTCAGTAAAATCATAACCCCATGTTTCACAGTAAGTGCTTCCTGGGGAATGCAGCGCCTTCAGCATCAGAATTTCACTGCTGTTTTTGATAAAGACTGGATGTTCCAGGGACTATTTAAGACAAAGGAACTTGATTGGGGGGGGTGAAGATTCAGAGGGAAGAGGGATTGTAAACTGGGGGAAAGCATAAATGCAACATTTTCTTAATAAATTATTCTGAAATTCTTTAGACAAGGTCTAAAAAGTTCTTAGAGTCCATCTTAAGTCAATTATGGGTCAATGAAACAATGAATCAACGGAGTTCTGAAGAGTACCTGCTCAGCAGTAACAACCAAGTCTCCCTGGCAAACTCCAGACCTGAGGGAGAGAGGGAGAGAGGGAGATGGGTCTGACAGCTGAGAGTGGAGGTGGGGAAAGCAGGAGGAAGTGAAATTCTGGCTCACTAGGCTACAGATCCATTTTTCTCAATGGTTCTGGGTACCTAATAGTCCCAGACACCATAGAGTGAATCAGGGAAGGGCCTTCCCATTGACTATTGCTTGGACTGAAACATGAGCATTGGCTTTAAGCCCAGTGCTCCTCTTGCAGGGTAAAACCTGCACTGCTCTGACAGCGCTTAGACTAGAATAGCTCCCAGAAGCTTCCATTTGGGCACTGCCATCATGTGACAGTGGTACGAGTCTTCCCACCTCTGAGGGCTTCCACCTCTTTGATAGGCTTTCTGAGATGTCACCTAAGGCTCTCTCCCTGTCCTCAATGCTTGGCTGAAATTTGGCAATCTCTAGTGGTATGTCCCAAACTATCTCCGTGAACACTAGGATTCTGTGGGCAAAGTTGCACCTTTGGTGTTTTCGTGATAGTTTTTCTTTTTTTCACCTCTTACATCCTATTTTTGAAATTATTTTTATTGTTTTTAATCATAAGATTATAGTTTCATTTCAACTTCAAAGTTGAAGTTTTAAAAAAAATTAGAGTTTTTATATTTTCAGAGCTATAACAAAGTTATTTGTCACAATGTCCATAGTACTCAAGTGTCCACTAACAGAATGAATAAACTGGACATATCAATTCATGGAAACAAAAGATACCTGCTACCTATATCTATGGTACACACATTATGGTGGACTAAAGATTCTACTCCCCCCCCAAAAAATATATTACAAAAGAAAATCAATCAATTTATATCTGATTACATTGAGATGAGATCCAAGAACAGATTCAAACTAACATCATCAGTCTGAATAGCGTTCACTCTTAGGTCAGGGATTAGGACTAAAAAAAGCAATTTCAGGGCCCAATGATGCTCTTTTCTCGGTTTGGATGCTGGGTACCGGATGGGATCACCTTGTGTTGTGTGCTTCTGATATGTGCATTGTTCCGGTTGTGAATCATAATTCAGTAACAGGTTCAAAGAATTAAAGCAGCCAGGACAAAAAGCAGGGAAAGAGGGCCTTCTGCTGAAACTGCACAGCACAAGTGTTGCTTCCTGGGAGGGGAGAAAATTAATCACATTTCACTTCATGTGACCACAGAGCCGGCTGAAAAGCTCAGTGAGAAACTTCAACACATTTCCTAAAATCTTCATCCTCAATGTACTTTCTTTTTATGAAGGAAACTTCCTCTTTTGCATAAAACTATGGCTCTATGATAATATAAAGCATTGTTTTATATAAAATATAATAATGCTGGAAACATCTGAAAATGCCCCAGCACAATCTATGTGGAACACTGAGTGAACAAACCCTCTGGATCAGAATCGTCCTGGTCTTGGTGCCTTAGTGCAATCACCTGGAATGTCTCCCTGGTATCTTGCTGTATAGATTGCTCTCAGCTGCAAGGGGCTATGAAGACGGAGAAAGACATGTGAGACCAAGGGAGCTCCAGGTAAACACTGCCTTCTCCTTGGGACTGTCTTCAGTTCATGTGTGATTTGTTAAGGCACATTTTTCTCTTCCAGAAGTAATATCCTAAGAGCCAGCTGTCAGATCAATCGTTTTCTTTCCCCATTCTTAGTGTTCTGTAACCTCTCTTTGATCAGTATGATATACCACATGATTGCTCCATCACATGTATGTAAAAGTGGTTGTATATTACCTCATAAGTAACCACACCACTAAATCATGGAAGGTAATTTGCTTGCTTTTATCCAAAACTTTGTAACTACTTCAGTCTTTACTGCTGAAGAACCCCTTGGTTCTCAGTTTATTTAGTGGACATTAGCAGTTTCCCCAAATAATGGGAGATTAATTAAATATTTGTAGAGAGCTGGAGAAATAGGGCTCAGTGGTTAAAGGCACTTGTTTCCAAAGCCTGACGGCCCAAGTTCAATTCCCCAGTACCCATGTAAAGTCAGATGCACAAAGTAGCACATGTATCTGGAGTTCATTTACAGTAGCAGGAGGCCCTGGTGCGCTCTCTCTCTCTCTCTGTCTCTTCCTATCTCTCTCCAAATAAAAAAAAAAACTATTTTCAGAATCAGCACTTACACGAAAGATGTTTCTAGGGAAATGTAAAGTGGCTGGGTAGGGGTCAGGTAATAAGCATCTAATCCCCCCACCCCATTATTTAACAAATTAGTAAATCAACACCAAGGTACGAAAGGCTCCCAGGTTTTTTTTTTAAATTTAAATTTAATATTTATTGTCCATAATGAGTTACATTATTTAGTGGGCAAACCATGCGTTGTTATCCCTCCCGACTTCCCCAATTCCCCCCCTCCCCATCCCTGATCAGTTGTATATCCTCCTTCGTGGGCTGTCTGAAACAATTGTTATGTAATAAATTAACAGCCTATTCTAGACACTGCACTTTAGGTGTGTTAATTCTGATCATTTCATCTGTCATGCTCAGCTAAAAGGACATTATTCTTTAATTTCTACTTTTACATCAAAAGTTCTCCCTACTTTATCCTCAATTCTAACTACTTATCCTTCTAGTTTAAATTCTCCAATATCATACTTCCTCCTTCCTCTCAAATTATCCCTTTAACTCCTTTCTACTTACTTTTATAGGCCCCAAGGCCTTGTCCCCAGGATAACATGCAATTCAAAAAGTCCTCCCAACTATCTTCTCCATCAAAGTTTAACTACAGAAGCCAGCAATACCATGTTTCCTGCCTGGGTTTGGGGAAGATACATTTTTAACTAAAATTTCACAACTCATAAAATTCCTTCAAGAAATCTTTCCCATTCCTCTCCCTGTTTTGTACACAATCACAATGTAGCAAACTCCCAAATTGTGTAATTACATCATTATACAGACTTCCTAAAAATGCATAATTGCAAATGAACAACAAGTATCCATTATAACTCTGGGATTTGGAATACAGGCGTGCATGAATGAAGCATTTCTTATAAGTTGCAGTTTGTTGTGCCTAGTTGGGGGAAAAAGGGGGTAGAGGGTTGAGGACAGTCCTGTAAGAACCAATTGCTATGGCTGAAACCACACACTGAGTGACAGCTGGAGCTTACAGAAGATTGTAATGATACCCCAAACTTCTTTTTCCTTGAAAATAAAAGTCAGAATTGCGTAAGTAAAAGCCAAAATCTCTATGTTTTGCATACAACACTAAATGGCCTCCTCCTATTTTCATATGAGTGAGACTTTATGTACCAAACTGGAACATTTATGGGGCTTCTAATAATGAAGAAAGTAACCATCTCTACATATATGCAGAAAGCTTTTTATTCTTTAGAAACTTAATATTAAAATGACTTTGGAGGAATTTGGTCCTCATTTCAGCAAAGTACTTGAGGGATAATTTGTGACAGACATCTGGGATCCAGTCAGCTTCATCAACAAGAGGAAAGCTTGTTGAGATCATCCAAATCTAAAATTCACATACATTTTTACATCTGGACTGAATTAAACTTTTCTTGGTACTGGCTTTCATGTAATAAAATAATTGTTTGCAGGTTTTATTTGAAAAAAAACACACAGTGCAGCTTTAGAAATCAAAATCTGTAACCTTCAAGTTGGAGCTACAAAGAATTCCTTTATCAAAAAGTTAGTGGTGAGACTGGACTCATTTAACACTAAACTCTAAACCTGACAGCTCAGTCAGAAACAATCCTGTTTGAAGCTTGCATTCCAAACATCTGCCACAAAAGGCTACACAGCCTATTATGTCATAGGTTCTGAAAGCCAAAAGCTTTATAAGCAGAGTTAAATGTGGAAACGATGCCCACAAACTAGAAGGTCTACAGCAGCCCCTACTTCAGCTAGCCTGGTTGAATGACAAGTTTTAAAGAACATGCAAGAATAAACTATTACCCTGCGCACTGACATTTTGCTTTAAAAAAGCAGTGCTTTCATGTCCCCTGCTGTTTTCCTGTAGAGCCAGATGTATCTCAAATCTGCATGTTCAAATGGTGGACTTGAAGCTGGTAAAAAGGAGGAGGTGAAAACAAAGATTTCCTGTTCCTTACAATGTTTTGAGCTCCCCAAGAACTGCAGATAAGTGTGGCCCATCAGAGGGATTCTCAGAGCAATTCAAAGGAGGAGGTGTGGTGTGGGGGGGGGGATTCGTTCATATTACAGTCAGTTGGCTTTCTGGAGAAGATATCTTGCAGATAATATGATATGGGATATCCCCTGGGGGCCCCTTTCCATCTAATAACCTGACCAAAAGTCCACTTTACTATGAAATATGAAACCAGCATGTTTACAAACATACTGAGAAAGCATTTGAATGTCAGCTGCCTGGGACTGTGGAGGCTTTTCATTTCTAACATAAAACTTTCATTTCTCAAAACCACACCCAAGGAAAATGATTAAGTGTTAGAAGTTTTATACTACAAAGGACACCAGCAAAGGCATCTGTTTTCCTGCCTCTTTCTATCCTCCTCCCCTCCCCCATTCTCCATCCTGCTGAGGCCATTTGTAGGTCTTGGTTGTTAAAACTTTCAACAGCAGTCTCGTAATACTCTAGATTCTGAAAAACTTCTTGGCCTTAATGCTGAGCCTAAATAAATGTATGCGTATGCTTCTCTTCAGAAGGAAACCCAAAAGTCACAAGCCTTTTTAATGACAGATGTAGTGCAGAAAAATTTCCCCACAAAAGTTTGACGCTGTGAAATATCAACTCCCTGAAATCACAAAAAGGAAATGACTTACATTCTTGGAAAATGAAGCCACTAGCAGCTTTCTCCAACAGCGTTTTTGAATCCCCAAACTACACCCTGTGGCAACTGGGAGTAGAACTAAATTCAAGGGGATGCTTTGAAAATCTGTAAACAAACATTGCCAGGTCCCAAAGCAAAGAAGGAATCATGCGTGGAAAATGCAACAAGATACACTTTCCTCCACATTCAGCAGTGCTGAAAGCACAGGCATGAAGTCAAACGCAACCTGAGCCCCCTTGCTGAAGTTTGCTTTCCCCACTGTGGGCAGAACACAGCTCCTGAGGTAAATGCTAGGAAAGCAGATCTGCTGCTCAAAAGAATTTATAAAAACCCAAAAAGGCGAAAAGAAGAGAAGGAGTCTTGGGGAAAAGCCCCACGACTGTATGGTTTGAAAACTCTGCCACCTTTCATTTCAACTTTAAAAGACGCTTGTTTGACAGCTTTCCATCTATTCCTGCGGGTAAGAAGACGCCCTCCTAAGGCGTCCCGCGCTAACCCTCGGGGTGCGGTGGAAATCCTGGGGGACCTCGCATGGGTGCGCTCCAGCTGTCCCCGCCTGCCCGCCTGGCCCACCCTCCAGGGGGAAGGCCGGTGGTCTCCCAGCCCTGGCGCAGAATGTTCTTCCAGAAACCTCGAGTCTGCAGGCCGGGATCCCCGCCCGCCTGGGCATCCCCCGAGCTCCGGCTTCGCGGGCGGACGGAGCACTTTCGGGAACCGCGGGACCGAAGCCGCGCCGGGGTCCCTTCCTGGAGCCGGGCTGCCGGGCCTGGGCGCATAACAGGCGGCACCGCTCCGCCCTCCAGACAGCGCGGGTCCCCGCGGCGGCAGGCACCCCCGACCAGGGTCCCCGGGAGAGCCGGGGGCACGGCGGCACCCGGGACCAGCCGCCCCTGCGGCCGGGGCTCCGCTGCCCCGGGGCCCCATCCTCCCGCCCCGGCCGGCGTGGGCGAGCTCCGACTCGCGGAGAGGCGACCCGCCCGCCCGCCCGTGCTCGACGGCCCAGCACCGAGGGAGCCCGAAGAAAGACGCCGAGAGAAGAGCGCACATTTCCAGAAACCCCGAGGAAGCCCGCCGTCCGGCCGGCAGGGGGCACAGCGGCGGCCGGGACGCCGGCTCGGAGGACCCGCCGCCCGGCTCCAGCGCTTACCTCCGAAAGTCACCGAGCACCGCGTCAGACTCGCTTCCAGCCAGCGCCGAGCCTCGCAGCTCTCAGCCCTACGGCCTGGGCCAGACCAGCGCCCCGCCTCCCGCCCCCGCCTCCAGGCCCCGCCCCGTCCAGGGACCCCGCCCCGCCCCAGACCCCGCCCCCGTCTGGAACCACGCCCCCAGGCCCGCCTCGCCCTGAGTGGCGGCGGCGGAGCGGGAGCTGAGGACGAGCCTGGGGCTCCGCTCGCGGCCGCAGGTGTTAGGATCCTCGACCCCAGCAGCAGGCGCCCCGCGGAGGGAGCCGCGAGCGCGGGAAAGCCGCTCTCCCCGGGTCCTGGGCCTCAGGTGGAGGTCGTGGCGTGGACTTTGGCTTGGGGTGAGGGCACCCGGCCGGCTCGCTGCCGCTCGGCCCCGGGATCCCCCACCCCGGCCGGCCCGGAAGAGCTGGCCCGAGCTTGGGATCAGTTCTTCGGAACCAACGGGGGAGACCCCTCGGGGAGGAGCGGTATGCTGTCGGGGCCGGGTCTCTCGGCACACTTGGCCTCTGACCCTCGTGGTTTTTATTCGCGCTAAGCATCGAGCAGGTGGATGGCGGTTTCCTTGGCACTTTTAGTTGTTGGTGGTCTGCGCCCACCTAGACCTGCGGCTGGGGGCTGGAGGCTCTCCACCCCGCTCCTAGGATCGCTGGTCACAGAGTTCCAACCTCCTGTACTTCACTTCGTTGCCCATGGGTGAGGGGAGTCTGTGTGCCTAGGTTTGGGGAGACCAAGAACAGAACACCAGCCAACAACATCTGCTCCCAGCAGCATCCCGCTTTGAAATTGCCCTCTTCTTTTGATCCAAACATAAATATGTAAAGCTAGCTGGTTGAACCTGTACCTTGTTTGAATGCCAAAAAGAAACTCAGTTTGGGGTTCATTACTGCTAAAATTGACTCGGAAGAGTTAGTTCCTTCACTGTGCTTGTTTTGGAGACCATGACATTAAAACTGATTATTGGGAACTCTGATCTTTCATCTTTTCACTAATGATAGTATTTTCAGAGTTTATTTCTTGAACGACTGAGCAGTTCCTAGGAAAATTACACATAGGCTTTAAAGTCTTGACTTCATGATGGAAAGCAAAACAAGCATGTTTCAATGAATGCCTTTCACTTAATACACCAAAATCACTTGTTAACAGTAGTTGATCACAACATAGACATTTAAAAGCAGATTAGACTTTTTCTCACTTTTTATAATCAATGAGTGCATATTGAATACTAGTAGGTAAGAAATTAATTTGATGTGTAATGAGATAAACCAGCATCTCAAGTGTATAATCAATGCGATAGGTGAGAAATACATTTTTATCTTGAAAACTTTCTAAATGTTATTTGTTTTCAGATTTCATTAATCAAAACTTAGCAGAAGCCACACCCCATGCTTTTAATCACAGCACTAGGGAGGCAGAAGTAGGAGGATCTCTGGGACTACAGAGTTTCAGGTCAGCCTGGGCTAGAATGAGACCTTACCTTGAAAAAAAAAAAAAAGACCTAGCAGATAAAAAAGATCATATTGTTAGATTGTGAAACATTGCTGTAAATATGAAGTAATTAGGCAACACAAACAACAAACTATTTGAATAGGGTTTTTTTTTTCAAAAACATGTTTATGATTGGATTTATTGTATAGAATTAGATTGTGGCAAATTTACTATCAATTTTTTTCTGAATTTTAATGGTCATATTAACAGTGAATATCACAGTAAACAAATTCTTACATCATGTATTTTGTAAACTAAGTACTTTAAACCTTTAAAATCAAGTTTATAAGTCCCTTTAACAAAATTCCATAAAGATTGATTTGGAAACAATCTACCATCCATTAAAAAAAATGGAAGGAGCTAAGGAAGAATAAGTTTCTTATCACAGCATATGGGGATTTTCTTTTTGTTTGGTTATTACAGTAAGGGACAAAATTTTGTAAACCATTTGAAGTTATATCTTACTTTTTTTGGTGTTGGAGTGTAATTTTATTTTCACTGATACAATGAGATGTTTTCCTAATAAGGGATACCCCACCAGTGAAGCATGTTGAGCATCTTAAATTGCTACTTTTTTCAAAACTTTGAAGTACCACACAAAGGCATTCATTCCTTGGATGTATTGAGTGCTCCTGCCTTGGGGTTCCAAGATAAAAACAGTCCGGAATCTTAGGAGAAGAGCTAGGCAGGATGAATAGTGGGAAGGTATAGGGCCATCAGGAAGGTGTGGGAACTGAAATGGGAAGGAAATAGATCCCTTAAAGTTTCCCAAACATGTCAGCATATTGGGATCTGAATGATCTGGGAACTTTCAAAAACTAGCAATACAAGGTATCCTAAATCTGGAATATGACTTGGGCTTTGGAATGTTTTAGGATACTTGTAGACTTTTGGAGTCAGGGGTTACAGTATCTCGGGAAAGGGTCAAAATGAACCCAGAGGCCTGTTTGTAAAGCTTGGTGGCACATAGCTTACTCTAGCAAGTAAAGAGGCTTAAACTTTGGTAGATTTATGTCTTTTTTTTTTTTTTTTTTTTTTTTTGGTGGTGGTGGTGGGGTCCTTTTTGAGACTGGATCTTGCTAGGTCTTCCCAGCTAGTCTCATACCTGTGACATCTGTTCTGCATCCTGGATGCTAGGTGCACGCTAGGATCAACTGTGTGTACCTTTACATCCAGCTCAGGATTTTTGCATTTTGATGTAAGGAACACAATTATAAAGAAAGTCCATAGAGCACAATATTTTAAAATAGCTTTTTAAAATATGGCTTAAAATTGGATTTATTGTCTAGAATTAGAGTGCTGTAAAATTAACTATGAATTTTTCTGAGTTGTATCTGCTATAATAAGCATTCCCTTACCAGTACTTGCCAGGCACCAGGATAATATATGCACCATTAAAATTAGTTCAATATATAGGAAGAAATTTTTATTTTTTATCTGTAATGTAATTCAAGTTTAGCAGGATTGGAGTATATTTTATGGTTAAAATATAAGTTCTAGTCGAAAAAAGTAATTGAGTGTACTGGCTTTTAAAGAATACTTTTCCAAAATTAAATACTATTCATCATTATGGCTAGAGGTCATCATAAAGAAACTGAGTTCATTTTTCTTTCTGATAATTACTGAGATTCATTTTTAATGCAAAGTAAAATGTGCTTTAAACAAAATTAAGTCCTGTAAGGGTTTAAATTAAGTGTCCATGTAGCTGATAAAAGACAAAATAGCTACACAGAGAAACTTAGTGATGTGCTGTCATCATGGTTTTCACTCATTGAAAATGTCTCTCTTGCTGTCAGTTGGCTTTTTACTGTGTTTTGTAAGATAAAAACACTGGGAGAGATTTTAGGTTAGGAAAATTAATGATTGGCCATTGATCTGTCTGATTTTTCTACACCTAATCAGATACCTGGACTTACAATAGCTTGTCTTTTTTTTTTTTTTTTTTTTTTTACTTTATGATGTTGTAAAGGTGATCCATGCTCAACAGGAACCATGCACCATTCAAATCCTGAATTTTGGTCTTTCCTTGGGTAGTGATAGGCAGTAACATACTTGTGGTGAAGCTGTGTGTGGGACAGCGATCTACAACTCCCCCTCAGCCACGTGATCAAAGATAAGCAGCCCATAATAGATTCAATAATTACTCAAGACAGTCGGCACTTCCTTATAAAATGTGGTTAATGTGACATCATCTTGCCCAACTATAGGGTGTAGGTATTCTGAGACTTTTTAAGTAGGCTAGGTATTTTAAATCCATCTTCCGGGCTGGAGAGTTGGCTCAGCAGTTAAGGCACTTGCCTACAGTGCCTAAGGCCCCCGGTTCAATTCCCCAGGACCCACATAAGCCAGACCCACAAGGTGGTGGCCCTGGTGCGCTCTCTCTCTCTCTCTCTCTCTCTCTCTCTCTCTCTCTCTCTCATCTCTCTGCTTGAAAATGAATAAATAAAAAAAATTTAAATCCATCTTCAACAAGACTATTTCCAAACAGCAGTGGGTTTCTCAGGTCAGAACCTCATTATAAGTCGAGGAACATGTGTAATTACTTTGCAGAGGCAGGACAACAAAAGATTATGTGGTGATCCTAATATGAAATGTCTCCCATTGACTCATGTGTTTGTGAGTAAGCCTCATACTTGATCCTCAGCTGGTAGAACCTTTGGGAGGTGGAGCCTTGCTGGAGGACGTGTGTCATTGAGGATAGACTTTGGAATTGGGATTTTATAATCTTTCCTACCCCCTTGCCAGTGCCAGTGAGCTCATTTTCTGCTTCTTCCTTACTTTTGGAACAAGATGCAATGCCACTATCTGCTCTTGCCATGCTTTCCCTATTGGGAAGAAACTTCCCCTTGAAACTGGAAGCTGAAAATGAGCCCTTTCCTTCCATAAATTGCTTCTGGTTGGGTGTTTTGTTCCAGCAATGAGAAGGTAATTGTGATAGATTAGTATTTATCAGTATAGCTCAAAAAGATTTACCCAATTTAAAGACACAAAATTGAAAATTAATTTCATTACTTATCATCCTGCCTCAGCCTTCCAAGTGCTAGGATTATGTGTCACTGTGTTAAGCCCAGCTCATCAACACTTGTGTAAAATCTTTAAAAGCGGGAAAATGTGATTATTGGGAGACAAAGGTTGGTTTTCTACAGCATGTAAAAGTTTGCAGGTAATATATTCTATTATGGTTCTTTCTGCCATAAACATCACATTCAGTTTCTGGGGGAATATAATACTTTAATACTCCAGGTGTTAAAAGTTTCATAGATAAATTCTGACAGGATTGGTCTAGCCCTTCCTTCTTGCAAAGCTGCTTGTTGCAGTCAGCTTTCTCCTTTCTCATTGCTGCACAAAAAGAACCCAACCAAAGCAGCTTGTGGAGGAATGAGTTTATTTTGGCTTACCCATCAAGGGGAAGTCCATGATGGCAGGGAGAATGGCATGAGAAGAGGATAGATGTCGCCTTCATCGCAGCACTGCAAACAGTGGCAGGAAGGCCCCATGGCTCCATCAGGCATCCATGCAGGCAATCTAACACACCTGCTTCACACTGCCCATGGCCAAAAACCATGTTGCAAATCCAGTGACCTTCCTGGCTACCAACTTGTTAATCCAGAGGGGAACAAAGCCAACTTTGAGGAGCAGGAAAACTTCAACATTCAGGTCCCTTACTTCAAGAGTCCACATTCTTCCTGATGCCCCAATGCAGATCACCTGGCCCAATCTCATTGGTTGTCATCTCTCAAAAAATTGCAGCTGAACAGGCAGCAGTTTCAGTCCAGATATTTCATTTCTTTCTGTGCCATCTCTATCTGCTCACACCAGTCCATCTTTACGAAAAGCAACCCTGCACAAGTTCTCAGGACACAGGCAGGCAGAATGCAGCAAGCCTCTCCCACAAACTGCTTCTGGCACAGTCCTGACAAAGTTCTTTCTCACCTTCGTAAGCCAAACCTCACACTCCATAGTTCTTACCGCATTCAGGTCTTTCCAACTCTGACCAAGCTGTACTCACAGCACTGCAAGGTGTCTTTTAGGCCAAGGTTTCAAATCCTTCCACATTCCTCCTGCAAGTCAGTTCCAAAAGGCCAAAGCCACAGAATCTGGGTTCTAAGAGCAACAAATGACCCCATTCTCTGGTACCAAATCTGTTGTGGTCAAATTCTCACATTGCTGCACAGAAAGAAACCCAACCAAAAGCAAGCTGATGGAAGGAATGGGTTTGTTTTGGCTTACGGACTCAAGGGGAAGCTCCATCATGGCAGGGAAAATGCCAACATGAGCAAATAATGGACATCACTTCTGCCACAACACTGCAAACAGTGGCAGGAAGGGGTGCCAAACACAGGCAAGGGGAAACTGGCTAAAACACCCATAAGCCCACTCCGACTACACAGCTCCAACAAGGTTTGAATACCCATACTGCCACCAGCTGGGGCTAGAACACTCAGAGCACATCATTTGTGGGGACACTTGAGATCAAACAATCCCACTGCTCATTATATAAAGTAGGATAATCCAGCATAGAGAACGTACCTTTCTGAGGTCTCAGAGTAGAAAGGTAAAATAGCAGAGGCAGGGCTAGCTGAAGAGACACACTGCCAACTCAAGTGTAGTTGAGAAATTACCTGTGAAAATAGCTTTGCTACCTTTAATGTAAGGCTTCCCCATTATACAGGAGATGTCTGATGACAAGTAGAAAAGCTCTATTCCAGAAAAAAAAAATGTCTAGGAGAAGGGCAAGACAGAGAGTAAACTTCCTGAAATCTATGAATGAAACTTACTAATCTATGACATTTGTGTATTTATACAATGGGTCTTCAAGGACTTGGGTAGGTTTCTTATGTTTGTTTGTTTGGTTTTGTTTTGTTCTCTGATTTGTGATTATGCTCTGAAAAACAGAAAACATACCCACCCAGATGGGAGACAACTCCCCTTGGAGACAGATAAGAGACAAGGAAGCAAGAGTCTGCCAACATACTGGTCCTCCAGCCTTATTTACGTCTCAGGCATATCCTGTGTTTATCTGAGATAGTATTGTAGAAGGAGTCACTTTCGGATGCAAAGGATGACATCATGGGCCACTGAAGTTTTATTCGGTGTTTATGACATCTTACCAATTTGTGCCTGCAACTACCGAGAAGAAGAGTGGAAAATGGGAACATTCACCTTTCAGAAACTGGGTTTTCCACCCAGCTAATACTGGCTTTCTAGAGAACACCAACAATAGTCCTACTTGTTCAGAGGTCATATGAAAGCTGCCCATTCTTTGTGAACTTAGTTACCTTGAGTAGAGTCTAAACATTACAAACCTGCTCTTTAATTTAGTTTTCAGTGCTCAAAAAAGAATGATGCACTAGGTACATATATGATATCCTCACTTAGGAAATTTACTGAAACCAAATGACTGTTGGCAAGGGCTCCAAGAAATACCCTGACACCCAGGTTGAGGTAGAGAACAGAGAGACATGCTGAGCTGAGAACATAAATGTTTTTTTTTTGAGATGTTTATTGGGCAAATATCCCAGAGATTGATAGATCCCTTTGGGAAATTGTTGATTGGTATGAAAGGGATGTCTTATCAGCCAGTTCACAGAGATCTATGACAACCAATATTCTCTTTCAGTTGATGTTCCTTATTATAGACATTTCTATCTTCAGCCCCTGCTTTTAACTACTTGCCCTACAGCCCTTCCAGATATTCCTATGTTTGTTAAAGATAATAGTTACAAATTATTGAATTCCTTGCAACAAAGCATGCTGATGAACTGCCCTTGGGGATGGAGTGATAAGTCCAGCCAGGAGAAATGAGTGGCCTTGCTTTTGCCTGCCTAGTGACCCCCACCTTCACAGGAAGTGTCCATTTCCTTTACAGTAAAGTACTACTGCTGAGCCCTTGTTGGAAACTGTCCTTCCTTCTACCTCTATCCCCTGACCTGGCAGTCCCCAAGTCCCTTCCAGGGCTCGAGTTTACTAACTGATTTTTGGCTTTACGCCTTTCCTTTTCAGTTTAATCCCTGGGTAGTCTTATATCCCAAACCTCTTGACCTTCTAATCCAGCTTTCTTAACAACTTCAAAATTCAGGTCAACTCAACCACTGCTTCTGTTGTACTTTGCTAAAGTCACTGTGGAAGCTTAAAGAAAATCAAATAAAATGAGCTGATTAGTCAGTCACGTCACCAGGACAACAGTTGGGTCACCATTCCCACAGATGCTTGGTCAACTTATATTCATCCCTGCTTGGCTAGCGTTCTTGTCACCACACTGCCAATTCAGATGTTTATAGCTAATCTCTCGCTCTTCTCTCTTCCCACTCCCCTTTTTTCTCCCCCACGCCCCAGAGCCTCTCTTGCATATTAGGCACTCTACTGCTGAACAACATCCCCAGCTGACTTTATAGTTCTCTTCGGATCCATCCTCCATCTCCAAAGTCAGCCTAGCCTTTCTCTCTGCTGATCAGTCATGGTGAAGGTTTATAAATGTGGCCTTGTTGAATCCTCATAGTAGCTCTCTGAGGGAGATCCTGGTTTATGGATGCCAAAAATTTTGCAAAAAATAGGAAATCTGTTCTCAGCTCATGTTCTTGTCCCTGCTTGCGTTCTGTGCAGGGCTGGCCAGGCAGTTTCTTACAAAGGCTGTCATCCTTTCTGGTTCTAGTCTTGACTATATCTTTTCCTTAGGCCATTCTCTCCAGATACTTCTCAGTCAGTCCAATCCTACCAAAGCTGCCTGTCTCAAGATCCCTTGGTAGCCCTTCTCCATCATGCACTTGCTGACTCGCCAGCAGATATTGGATAGGGGTTCAGGTAAATGATCTATAACCTCCTGCTCTGGAGCTTTACATTGCTTCCCTTAAATATTCAGCATCTCACCATATCCTAGAACTGTCCTTCTACCTAAGAAGCTGCTCCTCTATCGCTCTTCTGCCTTATTTCCTTGAGACAGTCTCTCACTGAACCTGCAGTTCACATTAGATTTTAGTTTGGCCAAACACCCCCAGAGATTCTCTTGTCTCTAGTCATGTGGGTGCTGGGGCTTGAACTCAGGTCCTAATTCTGGCACAGTAAATACTCTTACCCACTGGACCATCTCCCCAGCCTGCACAAAGAGTCACTGCTAAATATTTAAAATTCAACATTGTTTTCATGCATTGCTAGGGATTGAAGCAGGGCTTGGAACATGCTCAGCAAGCACTCTATTACTGAGCTAGATTTAGATTCCCCAGCCCTTTAAACTTCGAAATAATGATTAGAAGCTATCAAAAATGGTTTAGGGCTGGAGAGACTGCTGTTTTAGGCAGTTTTCTCTGTTGCTGTGCAGAAAGAACCCAAACAAAAGTGGCTTGTGGAGGAATGGGTTTATTTGACTTACAGACTCGAGGGGAGACTCCATCCTGGCAGGGAAAATGATGGCATGAGCCAAGGATGGACATCACCTCCGCCACAGCACTGCAAACAATGGCAGGAAGGTGTGCCAAATACTGGCAAGTTCTGGCTTATAACCCCCATAAGCCCACCCCCAACAACACAGCTCCAGCAAGGTTCTAATTCCCGAACTGCCATCAGCTAGAGATCAAGCATTCAGAACACATTCATTTGTTTGTGGGGGACACCTGGATCAAACCATGACAATGGCTCAAAGATTAAAGGAGCTTTCTTGCAAGGCCTGAAGGCCTGGGTTTGATTCCTCAGAACCCATGTAAAGCCAGATGCACAGAGTAGTGCATGCATCTGGAGTTTGTTTACAGTGGCAGGAGACCGTGACACATCCATCCTCATCCTATTTCTCTCTCTCTTTCAAATAAATAAATTAAATATATATAATATTTATCAAATTCATATTGGCTAATGCCCTTGTCTCTATGTTTCTATTGTTTATCATATCACTAGCATTAATATTAAAGAACATTAATGTTACATATTCAAATATATTGATGTCCATATGAAAGCAGAATCCAAAAATAGCTATAAAGGGTTGAACAAATTACCTGGTTCAAATATTATCAAATTCCCACTTAGACTTATTAGATGATTTCTTTTAGATAATTATTTCCAAATCTGGTAATATATCCAAATCATTTAGAACCTGGTAATAGGCTCTTGAATTAAAATAACAGCAACAAGCTTCAAGTGATCCTGCCATCCATTCATGAGCACATGGACAGTTGTTCTGTTTTAAATGAAAAGTCAAGATTTTGAAATGCTCAATTTGAAGTCCTAAAATGCCTCAGGCATTATAACTCACCACCTCCTTCCAATGAATGAAAATGTAGGAGAGGAAGGAGATGTGATTAGTAATCTTTTTATCACAATAAGAGCATTGACCTAAGTGCATCAATTCAAATTGGGGAAGGGTTGTCTATTTTTAACTCCTGTGATGTGAATAGAATAAGTAAATTGATTATTAATTTGGTCAATAAGAAGCCATTCAACTAAAGATCAAGCAATGGAACCTACCAGTGTCTTTGTGAATAATGTAATCGCATCTGGTCCCCAGAAACTGTGGCATCAATCTAATTATGTATAAGTGAATCATAGTCTTAATTAACATTTCCATAAATATGCTGAAGGACAGTTCTGAGAAAATAGAATATAAATTGAACAGGGTATATGAACATCCTGGGTTCCACTATTTATTCCATAGCTTATGAACATCCTGGGTTCTACTATTTATTCCATAGCTTTGCTCTGTTGATGCTGACTGATGAACATTCATCTATTTCATTTTTATATATTTATATTTATATATTTATATTTCATCCCCACTTCCTGGCCTGTTCAGGGCTTTGGAAGGAGACACTTCATAGATAAATACAAGATGGCAAGGGAAGAGACTGTGTTGTTCAGTGGATAAGAAGATTAAGACTGGTCTCCAGGAATGCAATGCATTTACAATAGTAATGAAAGCGGATTTTTCAGGATCATTTACTGTGTTTTAGGTATTGGGCTAAGTTTATTGTCCCATTTAATCATAAAAGCAACTCTATGAGATAGGTACCATCATAATTCCTGTTTTAAAAATACAGAAATAGGGTCCAGACAAGTTATCTGAAGTTGAATAACTCATTAATAGTTGAATTTCCAAATAATTTTAGAAGTAAAAATTCCTATAAAAATAGAAACACCTAACTTTTAAAAATATTTTTATTTATTTATTTGCATGAGAGAGAAAAATGAATATGAGCCTATTGCTTCTGCAAACTAACTCCAGACACATGCTCCACTTTGTGCATTTGGCTTTATGTGGGTACTAGGGCATTGAATTCAGGCCAGCAGTCTTTGCAAACAAGTGCCTTTAAACCGTAGGCCATCTCCCCAGCCCAAAACACCTAATTTTAATGAAGACAAACAATAAATCTGACTCTGACTCTGAACTGTCTACTTTCTTATCAAGTGTCAAGTTTTCAGGCAGCAAGCTGAGTATGAGAATACCAGGAGAATTCTTTTTTTTTTTTTTTTTTTTTTTTTTTTGGTTTTTCAAGATAGGGTCTCGCTCTAGTCCAGGCTGACCTGGAATTCACTATGTAGTCTCAGGGTGGCCTTCAATCCTCCTACCTCTTCCTCCAGAGTGCTAGGATTAAAGGCATGCGCCACCATGCCCGGCTTACCAGGAGAAATATTAAGCTATGCGCCCACTCAAACCGATTCAGACCCAGATGTGTGTGTGGAATGAAAGGGCTAAGGACAAAACCCCTCAGCCCACTTCTAGTGGGTGAAACTATTCAAGAATAACTGTAAAGAATCACTGGAGGTCATTTGACAAGGAGTCCACAGGGCAGTGCTTGATAACACTGCTTCCGCTGGCACGGCCCAAGCTTGCCTGTGTCTTAAAGAGAGCAGATTGTTAAACAAACCACCCAGACCCTCTAGCTCGTCAGCACCCTTCCGCATTCTCTTTCCAACTCAGCTTTTGTACTTCCAATCGCTTCATGCGAGCCCTACACATAGTATAAAGAAGAACACTTATAATGGAGAAAGTCTGACAGTTCAGATTGCTGATGGGAAACAGTCCCTGGAGTCCTCAGTGCCTTTGGTCACTGGTGTTGGGTTTCATTCCAGCAGGTGACAAGAACTATGTCAGCTGTGGCTTCCAGAGATGAGCGTCTTCAGCAAGAATGTGAGCAATTCAGAGCCACCCTTTTCTGGAGGCTGTCTGAATTAGTGGTGGGAATGAGTTATTCTTCCTCTTGGCCTTGGGTGCCATGCTCTCCTGGCCCATTCCAGTCATTACCCAGGCAATGAACTTGGCAAACTTTCCACTTCTTGAAGATTGCCCTTTTTCTCTTAGCTTCTTGGAGAACTCATAAGTAAAGGCCCTCAAATTTCAAGGACAGGCAAAGATCAATTCAAATCTTTGGGAACATTCTGGGAAAGATGAGTTGAATTGACAATGAATTTGAAGAAACTTTGGATTCATGGATTACATTCATGTAAATGTAAAGACATCAACGTGTGAATTTCATCTCTATTCTATTTGTTCTTGCTTAAAAATGAAATCCCTTTACTTTTGGAGCATGTTTTCCTTCTCTGTTTTCTTTAATTTGCCTCTAGTGCACTGTTTGGAGGTCTGTGTGGTGAACTGTTGCTAGTTATGCTCTGTGCTGATAATGTGCCATTTGCTTGAGCTCAGTCTCTATTTCTAGACAATGTTATCACTCTTCTTATGCTTCAAAAATACATTTATATATTTAGAAAAACTCTGTTCTAAAATAAGGAATGACATGTGACACACATTTGACATCATTCATTTATCTACTAAAGGGAATACATCAATTACAGAGTTAAATCAGTTTTTAAAAGATTTCAATATAATAGCTTTTATTTAAAATGTTTATTCTTTCCCTTAAATAGGAAGCATATTCATATGCATAGAGTTTCTTAGCCAATTATCTCAATTAAAAATGAAATTTTAGTTTTCACTGTGAAATATAATTATCAAAGTATGTATGAGTGTGAGATGGTTAGCACTGAACTTCCTGTACAGTTGCCTTTGTGTTGCTGTTCTTTCTCAGCTCAATTGGATAAGGGAATCTCTACCATTTTCCCTCAGAGTGCACAAGGGACATAAAGCAATTTCAGGAACACACGGCAGGAGCACTCTGACCTACAATCACCAAGAGACCTTCCAGGGCTCACATTCCACAACCTGGCTTTTTATTTTCAAACTGGACCTTACCTGTAGTGAGTAGTATTTTATAGTCTGTAAGCCAAGGGCATCTCTTACATGGCTCACTAATCAGTAGAAAGGCTTCCTAAACCGTCTTCAACACATCAGCATTTCACATGGCTGCTTCCCTGCCGGAAACCTAATGAGCAGTGACACCTAGCCTGAGAGCCAACTTTAGGCAAAGTTGATGAGTTGACCCAAGCTGAAGTTCATGACAGAAAACTGTACCTTCAGAGGTGGGGCAGGCAGGAGCAGTCAGGTGTGCTCCCCACACACCTTTCACTCTGCATAATAGGAACACAAACAGGTCAACAAGGAAAGCTTGGTGGACCCCAAAGGAACAGTTTTTACTGTTTATTTATTTATTTTGAGTCTTATGTAGCCCAGTCCTCAAAACCACTAGGAATGCACTGTTACACCCAGCCTAGAGGAACAGCTTTTACTGTGGTTTTAGCAGAAAAATAACAGCTTAAAAGATAAAGGGAATATGGCAAAGATCAATTCAAGATGCTTTATTGAGTGATTGTATATCAGGCCCTCTGGTGCTTGGCTTTCGTTTAGTTCTTATACCTCCCAACAAACTCACAAAGCAGCAAGTACTTTTAAGTTTAATATTTTTAATGAGATTATTGAGGTCCTTTCTACAGTCTAAAGCCAGATTCAAACTCAAAACTGTCAGACTACAGAGAATATGTTCCCTAATGCTAAAATACACTGCCTCATGGTTTAAAAAAAAAAAAAACTCAAATACTTTTAAAAATCAGAGCATTTAAAATTGTTTTTTAAAAAAATATTTTTTTAAAAAATTGTTCAACCAGGAACATTTACTGATAAGCCAAGGGGTTTGTCTGTCAGGGCCTAGGCTCTTTTAATCCACAGTGGTATTGGGTCTGAGAACCGGGCGAAGCCAGATTGCCTGCACAGTACTGGCAGAGAAGCTGAGCCACTACTCAGCACAGACCAGAATCCTCTAGAAAGATGATCAGAAAATTGACTCTCTACTTTAGAGCTAGGAGGAAACATGTCGATCATTTAACATTTTCATTTTATAGATGAAAAAGCTGAAGGTCAAAGCAGTTCAGTGACTTCAAATGTTACAGGCAGTGGCAGAGCCAGGTCCCCAGCCTGGTGTTTCTGAGTCATCCTTTCAGTTACATTAAACTCAGATTCAGAACTGGATTCCATTTTTGTTTTCTAGTATCTTTTTTTAAAATGTCAAAATATAATATCAATGTATTTTAGTACATTTAAAACTGTTTGGCTTTTGTTTTTTTGGGTTTTTTTAAGTTTAAAAAAATAGTAAATGAAATGTTTGGATTTCTCAAGAGCTTTTGAATTTCAGGAATTTAACATTTTCTACTAAAGGGGCCAAGCTGAGCAATTTAATTTTCTTGGGCTAAGAGCTTTGATTAAAGCCTTTACTGTGACAAATAATTGGTTTGGGGAATAGGGGAGTGGAGATAATTCAGAGATATGATAAACATCCATTCATTTATTCAAAAAGAGATGTATTGCATGCCTAATATGCTTGGGCCACTCTGCTCGAGAGTCAGGCAAACATGATTATACCACAGTTCTTTCCCCTGAGAAATAACATCTTCCTCTCTTCCTTATTAGCAAAGGAGCTGGTATATTTATTCTGCTGCTCTTAATTTAGGTTGATATTTACAAAGAAATTAAGAGCACTGTGTGTGATATGCCACATGACTTTAGGTGGCAACAGACAGGTACTTTCAAGAAATAGTTATATATTATTTCATTGTGTGAACATGTAGCTGTATATTCAATGTAGTTATGTGTTTGTGTCCATATAGAAAAGCCAAGGTAGCTCATACATGTATATTATGGCTGTTGTGGTTTAAGTTACAGAAGAGGATTCTGGGAATGCTAGGCAAGTGCTCTTCCACTGAACTACATCTCTATCCTACTTTGTCATGGTGGGTAAACCTTCTGTGATGACATTTCACAGTGTGTTGGTACAGATTTCTGAAAGTACAGATAATATGAATTAATAATATGGAATCTGCAAGTGCAAAATTCCTACACGTATCACTGCATTCCTATATGTAAAAGTAAATAAATAAGATCTTAAAGGGTAGAGCAAAATTTTACTTCTGAAGGTTGATAGTCATTCTTATATCAAGTACATTATTATGCTAATTCTTAATTCTGTTCCAAGGAGCCTATTTTCAGGTACACATGCTAAAAATTAATTAGGGCTATTATTTTTATCATTTGATTTAAGATGTTATGTCTATAAAACATGATATTGTCTTTTATTTATAATTTTAAGGTTACCTTCTAATTATGGCAAATAATTCATCATCTCATTTTTAATTCAAAGATATGCAATGCTGTTTGTACAAACAGCAAACACACTAGAACAAATCAGTAGTAACAAGCCATGTTAAACCTGGTTACTTAGTGAGATGGTTGCTCTTTAAATAGTATCTGCAGCTTCATGCTGCACATCTGGGAAATAGGAAATTTGTTACATTACAGTTCAAACACTTACATCACTCCATGGGCTCTTGAACCAGGCTGTGATGCCAGATAAGGTATACAGACTACAATAAAACCTGGCAGCCAGCATCAAAGCTTTCCCCACTCTGGTCGTGTGGAAAGAGTGGGAGGCAGGGCTAGCAGACCCCAGGCCAGCCTAATCTCCAGAGAATTTGATTGCTTAGATATGAGGCCTATAAATCTACATTTAGAAAAAATTCATCATGAACAAAATTTCAAACCAACATCAAAATATTTTTAAACTTATGTATCTATTATTTATTAACATTTGCTGTTTGTTTAGTCTATTTTACAAATTATTTTAAAGCAAATCCTAGACATTATAATACTTCATACTTGAGTATGCCTCTCTTAAGAAATGATATTTTGTTATAAAACCAGATACCATTATTTGACTGCTTAAAATAATTCTTTAGCATCTACACTTTCCAAGACTCTAAAATGTCTTCCTATAGTTGGTTTATGGAATCCAGGCCCAGGCATTTAGTTAACATACAAGTTAGTTTTGTTTTTTAAACTGATAAGAACAGATACTACACATGATCTTAGCCAAAAGGCCGAGAAGCGATAGTTTTGTTTTTTAATAAAGAATTCTTCCTTCACCTGAAACCACCTACCATTCATTTATTGCATCCATCTCGACCCTCAAGGCTCCTAGAAGGCAAGTCAGACATAGAAGGGACAATGAACATAGTCCTTGTCAGGATGTTCTGCCCTGTGAGCACACTCATAGCTCTTCAAAATTGTTAGGTATCATGGAGATGAGGTGGACAGGGCTGCCTGGGTATGAGGAGAGACAGGAAACTACACTCCTGTACATTTTCTGTCATATCTTCTGCAAATGCTTTACAAAAATGATTCTAAGATTAAAGTATTTTCTTTTAAGCAGCTGAGGAAGTAATTTACACAGCAGCTTCCTTTTAGAGGCTCTTCATCCACATTTCATGCATTAAACACTCTCATTCAACAAAGAAATTTACTCAGTGTTTTTCAAGCTTACTTGATTGTGGAGTTAAGGTCCCACACCCAACACAGATCACCTACTAATATGGAAAATAATTTAGGAAGTACATTGATCTGTACCACATTGTAACTGCTCTGTGTGTGTGTGTGTGTGTGTGTGTGTGTGTGTCCATCTGGGTTCATGTGTGTGCAGATACACACATGCATGTGGGGGTCAGAGGACAACCTTGGGTGTCATTCCTCCTTAGGTACCATCTAGCTTTTTTCTTTTTCTTTTTCTTTCTTTTTTTTTGAGACAGGGTCTCTCACTGGCCTTAAGCTAGTGAACTCCAGGGATCTACCTATCTCTACCTCCTCCCAGTATATGAATTATAAGCATGCATTACCATGCCAGGCTTTTTTCACATGTTTTCTGGGTATAGAACACAAGTCTCCATGTTTTTAAGGCAAATATTTTACCAATGGAGCTATTTTTTCCATCCCCTGTTGCTGCTTTTATTAAGCATATCAGTGACAGTTGATTTTACATAGCATTTTAAAGTCATTTTTTGCTAGTTCTTCTCACCCTTGGGCCCTGGTTTTACCTGGTATTTTCATTCCCATCAGAAGCTAAGTATTATTAAGTACCCAAGATGAGCCAACTAACATGTTGATGCCAAAGTTAGGATTTAATTTAAAGCCCTAAAATTTGAAGATTTAATTGGTAAGAATCCAAACGATCCCCAGTTACCAGAATTTGTGTTTACTGTCATAAAAATTCACTTCATAGTCTCATCTTGTGACACCTTGTCTCACGTTCCCAAACTGGGGACAAGCAGCCCCTAACTTGATCACAAGGAATAGGGGAGCCAATGAAAGTAGACTTCATACAGAAAACGTATTACTTTTTCCTCCCATAGAGTGAAGAAAACATAAATCAAATGTTCTTAAAGACAGATTGAAGGGATGCTCACTGTGGAATCTGTAAATGAGAGTTCTCCCAGAAAGTACACTGCAACTTCTCCACGCACATTGAAGCCACCATGCAGAGATGCCAGGTGGTGGTGGGTGGCAATGACATCAGAAAAAATTCCTCTTACTGGAGGGAAGCAAAACAATTACTCAAAAATGTACCCGTTTAATTCTGGAATGTCTCAGTTTCTCACCTTGGGTGGTAAAAATGTCTGTGGATTTTCTCTGCACTAACCGGGCAACAAGAATGAACAATCTTTTCTTAGCTGGGAGAAAATGAAAATGCCTTTTCAGTAAGCAGGAATCCTACTCCTCCACATTCCTGCAGAAGCTACCAGTTTGACTCTTAGTCCCCAGGGTTGGAACTCTACATCATACAGGGCACCCGAGGGTGCAAATGAGAAGCAGCCCTGTGGTAACCACTGGCTGTATAATTGAGGGATAATAATTAGCAATTGAAAAGTTCATGGTTGGAGTTTCACATTAGTTGACATTTACATTTGCTTTCCATTAAAATGTCCCTGATCATTAAAAAATTCCTCCTTTGTTTGTTCTCTGTATAATAAAATAAAATCCAGTTTGGAACTAGATGGTGTAGGCTTGAATCTTGGCTTCATTCTTTATCTATGTGACCTTTTGTGATTTACCTAGTCTCTCTACACCTGTGAAATGGTGATTATTAAACTATCTCAAGGATTATGAATCGCATGACATAAAAACATGGATATGCTTATTTCATATCCAGCATGTGGGCCAGTACAAAACAATTAGTTCTTAGCTTTCTTTTTCCTCAGGTACTACTTACATCCAATCCCATCATCTCAAGAAGAAAAACCAAGAGCAAAGAACTTCACTAATTCAGTTTGTTTCTTTGAAATAACATCATGGGTTATGTATGAGAAGCTTATCTGAAAAGGCTCTACATTAGTTTGTGAGAGCAGTGGAGGTTCAGTATAGAGAAGTAACTGTCCAGCTGGCTGGAGGGAGGAGCCTACATGCTGGCAGTCTACTCCTACCTGCCTAGAAGTGATAGGTTTCTTTACATTTATTCTAATCATTTGACTCAACATTCCTTTTTGACTTGAATAGACTTTTCAACATGAGCAGATTCAAGTTGATGGATGGATGCATGCTCATCGATGTAGGATGCTTATGATTCCACAGAACAGGTATCATCACAAAGACAATAGACCATGTTGGCAGGATGTGAGGCAATTGGACCCTCATCCAAGGCTAGTGGGAATATGCAACAGTTTTCATTCTAAAAGCAAGGCAGCAGTTTCTTGAACAAGTTGAATCTAAGATATGTGATACGATATCACCCAGCAACTTTGCTCTTAAGAATCACCCAAGAGAGGCTTCCGGTTCAAGATGGCTGACTAGCAGTCACGCTGCATCCCTCGGGAACAAGGGTCAGTGTTTCCAGCAGTGATCCAGGTGGTGGACACAAGTTGCGGCAATGCTCCTGGCTCCAGCCCCCACCCAGCAACAGATTCCCCCCGACTGGAAGCCGGCAGTGAGTCATCCAGGCGTTTTTTGTTTTGTTTGTTTTTTGTTTGTTTTTTTCATCGTGGTTTTTCCTACATGCCGACCCCATGGCTTTCTGGGCTGCTGGCAGCCACCCTTTGTGTTTTTTCCCCGCCCTCGGCCTCTGCATTTTTTTTCCCCCTCCGCGGCTTTCGTGCCCACCGGCCTCCACATTTCTTCCTGCCCTCGGCCTCCTCAGTTTTTTTGTTTTTTATATATATATTTTTTCTTCCTCTGCAATTTTTCCCAGCCATCTCCCCCCGCAGTTTTCCAACCCGCCGGCCTCCGCCGGCTTCCCTCTGCCATTTTTCCCACCCACGGCATCTGCAGTTTTTAATTTTTTTTTCTTTTCTTTATGGTTATTCCTGCCCAACACTCCGGCTTTCCCACCTGCAAGCCTCCACGGTTTTTCCTGCCTGCCAGCCCCCACAATTTTCCCCGCCCAGTGGGCTCCCTGTGGTTATCCTTACCTCTGACCCCTGCGGCTTCCCCAAGCGGGCTTCCCCAAGCGCTGGTCGTCTCCCCCCTTACCCAGCGCTGGCTCCCATAGGTTTTCCAATTCGAAGACCCCTGCAGCTTCCCCAAGCGCAGTTTCTGTGGTTTCCCCACGCCCCCCACAAGCTCCTGTGGTTTTTCCGCAGGCTGGTTCTCATGGTTTTCCCACGCCATAACTAGTTCCTGGGTGGCCCATGACAGGTGGCTAACCCCCTTCTCCCATCTTACATAGTCCCCAAGGGACCCCGTACCCCCCTAGTAGGTTATGTAGGACTCAGCACCCCACCCTCCACCTACCTAGTTCCCACATGCCCCACACCCCCCAGCAGGTTACCCCCAATCTCACCATCGAAGCCTAGCCACTGATCTGAGGGCACACACACTCACAGATAAAACAAGTGGGTGTCCAACCCTATCCTTAGAGCACAGTGTACTCCCCATCCACACTAGCGTAGTGCAGGCAGCTCAAAGGAATCCCACCAATCACCCCAAGTGAAATTGAAATGGGCAGACCTCAACGCAAGAGCAGAAGCAGGCACAGGATAACACAACACTAAATCCCAATCATACTGGCAGAGATCCTAAGGAGAACTTCATGTTAGTTATTCAAGAAAAAGTGGACAAACATTTTGAAAAAGTACAAAGTCAGCCCACAAGTTTTGCCACCAGACTTAATATAATAGAGGAGAATCAAATGGACTTAAGAAGAAAAATGTTGGAACTAAAGGCAAACCAGCAAACTGAAGGTGTCAAGAACCAACTATCAAAATTAAGTGAAGACATGTGTAAATATAAGAATGAGTATCAGAAAGAAGTAATTAAATCAAACCTTGAAAGGAAAACACATCTCAACAGGATGATAGAAGCAACCCAAAAAGGAGTTTCAGAAAACAAAAATCATATTGAAGTAATAAGAATCTTCCTAGAATCTCTTGCCAACAGGATCAATAATTGGAAAAACCGAATCTCTGACGTGGAAGACAAAACAGAGGAGAAAACAAGGGAAATCAGAAATCTGACGAAATTCAAAAGAGCAGGTGAATAAGACTTGAGAGAAATGTGGGATACCATAAAAAGACCTAATCTCAGGATCATGGGGATCCCAGAAGGAGAAGAAAACAGGCTAGGGGCATAGAAAATATTTTCAACAGAATTATTCAAGAAAACTTTCCTTACCTTGCAAGAGATAATCCTGTACATTTAAAAGATATATGCAGGACCCTAAATAGATTGGACCAAAGGAGGACCTCTCCAAGACATATCTAAATTACAATGCCAAATATTGAGGGTAAAGAGAGAGTCCTTAGAGCAGTGAGAGAAAGGAAACTCATCATCTACAAAGGCAAACCCATCAGACTCACTGCAGACTTCTCCATAGAAACCTTAAAAACCAGAAGAGCTTGGAATAAAGTATTCTAGGCCTAAAGAAGTATGGATTTCAAACTAGACTACTGTACCCAGCAAAGTTATCCATCATACTAGATGAAGAAATGAAAGTATTCCATGAAATTAACCAGCTCAACAATTACTTGAACACAAAACCAAAACTTCAAATGATACTATAAGAGATATTCCATGCAGATGAGACAAGCAACCAATCCCAGGAAAGGAACAGAGAACAAGCAAGTTAACACCAAAGAGATAATAACAACAGCTCATATATCAACCCCTAGAGTCTCTCCAACATGGCAGGGCTTAAAGCAAACCTCACAGTTGTAACTTTGAATGTAAATCAGATTAACTCTCCTATAAAAAGAACAGGATAGCAGGGTGGATCAGAAAAATGTACCCTTCCATCTGTTGCCTTCAAGAAACACACCTTATCACTAAAGACAGTAACCTACTGAGGGTAAAAGGATGGAAAACAATTTTCCAGGCATGTGGGAATAATAAAAAAGTGGGTGTAGCTACTCTAATATCTGACAAAATAGACTTTAAGCCAAAATCAATAAAAAAGGATAATGATGGCCACTTCCTACTCATCAAGGGAACAATCCAACAAGAAGACATCACGATATTAAATATGTATGCACCATATGCAAGGGCCCCTCAGTTCATAAAGCATAAACTACTCATAAGCAAAGCAGATACTGACGCCAACACAATCATAGTAGGAGAATTTAGCACTGTCATCCCTAGAAAGATCTTCCAAACTAAAGACAAGCAGGGAAATAAAGTCTTTCAACAGCACCATAGACAAGCTAGGGATAACAGACATTTCTCGAACATTCCAACCCAAGGACACAGATTATACATTCTTCTCAGCAGCACATGGAACCTTCTCCAAAATTGACCAAGTACTAAGTCATAAATCTTCCCTCAACAAATTTAGGAAGATCAGTGTAATCCCCTGCATCATATCAGACCACAACGCATTAAAGCTAGAAATCAGCAATGGGAGAAAATCCAAAAATGTCAACAGATACAGGTGTCTAAACAACTCAGTCTTGAACAATAAATGGGTCAAACAAGAAATCAGACAAGAAATTCAGAATTTCATAGAAACAAATGATAATGAGGACATAACCTATCAGAACTTGTGGGACACAATGAAGGCTGTCCTAAGGGGGAAATTCATTGCACTAAATGCCTTCATAATAAGGACAGAGAGGTCTCAAATAAACTACCTAACCCACCTAAGGTCATTAGAACAGTTGGAAAAGTCCAACCCTAGGAGCTCAAGACTCAAGGAAATAATTAAGATCAGAGCTGAGATTAATGACTTGGAAATGAAGAAAACAATTTTAAAAATAGACAAATCAAAGAGTTGGTTCTTAAAAAAAGTCAGTAAGAATGACAAACCCCTGGCCAATCTAATCAAACGTGGAACAGAGAAGGCCCAAACCAACAAAATCAAGGGAGAAGTCACAACAGACCCTGAAGAGACTATAAGTATCATCATGGCATACTTCAAAACCTCTACTCCACAAAATTAGAGAACCTGGAAGAAATGGATGAATTTTTGAACACCTACCAATTACCAAAGCTCAGCCCAGAGCAGATAAAGATGCTAAACAATCCTATCACAATCACAGAGATTGAATCTGTAATCAAGAACCTTCCCAGATGGAAAAGCCCAGGACTGGATGGTTTCTCAGCTGAATTCTACCAAACCTTCATCATAGAACTGAAACCACTCTTTTTGAAGCTTGTTAGGGGCATAGAAAGAGGATAGGCTCCCAAACTACTTCTATGAAGCTAGCAAAGATGCAACAAGAAAAGAAAACTACAGACCCATATCCCTGATGAACTTAGATATAAAAATCCTAAACAAAGTCCTAGCAAGCCAAATACAAAGCCACCTCAAGACTATTATTCACCCTGACCAATTAGGCTTCATCCCAGGGAAGCAGGGATTGTTCAACATATGCAAGTTGATAAATGTAATTTGCCACATTAATAGACTCAACCACAAAAACCACATGGTCATCTCAATAGATGCCAAGAAGGCCTTTGACAAAATTCAACACCGCTTCATGTTCAAAACCCTGGAAAGAATAGGCATATACAACCTATACCTCAACATAATAAAGACAATATACAGATCTCCTAAAGCACAAATCATTCTCAATGAGGAATGACTCAAGGAGTTCCCACTAAATCCAGGAACAAGACAGGGGTGCCCACTTTCACCACTGGTCTTTGACAGAGTGCTTAAAGTTCTAGCCCAAGTAATAAGACAAGAGAATAGTATTAAAGGGATATAGATTGAAAAGGAAGAAATTAAACTATCCCTCTTTGCAGATGACATGATACTACTTATATATCAGACCCAAAGAATAGTATCAGTAAACTCCTGAAGGTAATCAATGCCTTGAGCAGAGTGGCAGGATACAAAATTAACACACAAAAATCTGTAGCCTTTCTATATGCAGAAGAAAAACATTCAGAAAAGGGCATCAGAGAATCTGTCCCGTTTTCTATAACCTCAAAGAAAATCAAACACCTTGGAATATCACTAACCAAGGTTGTGAAAGACTTATATAAGGAAAATATTGAAACACTCAAGAAGGAAATAGAGGAGGATATGATAAGATGGAAAGACAGTCCATGTTCATGAATGGGGAGAATCAATATAGTAAAAATGGTAATCCTGCCAAAAGAGATCTACAGATTAAACGCCATGCCAATAAAAATCCAAAACCTCTTTCTTCACAGACATAGAAAAAATAATCTCAAAATTCATTTGGAAGGGCAAAAGACCACGGATAGCTAAAACTATCCTAAGGTATCACCATGCCTGACTTTAAAACATACTACAAAGCCATAGTAAAACAGCATGGTATTGGCAGAAAAACAGATAGACAGACCAAAGGAATAGAATTGAAGACCCAGCTTTTAATGCAAGTAACTTCAGTTACTTGGTCTTTGACAAGGGTGCCATCAATGTATGCTGGGCTAAAGATAGCATCTTCAACAAATGGTGCTGGACAAATTGGATAAACACGTGTAAAAAAATGAAAATAGACCCACTCCTTTCTCAATGTACTAAAATCAACTCCAAATGGATCAGAGACCTCAATTTTAACCATGTAACCCTGAACACCCTGGAAGAAAACTAGGAGGAACCCTACATGAGATAGGAGTAGGGAAAAACTTCCTGAGCAAATCTTCAGTAGCCCAGGAAGTGCAACAGTCACTTAACCAATGGGACCTGATCAGGCTCAAAAGCTTCTGTACAGACAAAAACACAGTTCTCAGAGTCAATAGACCCCCTTCAAGCTGGGAGATGATTTTTGCCAGCTACAACTCAGACAGAGGCCTAATTTCCAGAACCTACAGAGAACTCAAAAAATAACAAAAACTCAATCTGCCCCCTCACAAAATGGGTCACTGACTCAACAAAGAATTCACAGAGGAGGAAACACATATGACCTTTATTCACTTGAGAAAGTGCTCAGCATTCTTAAGCATCAGGGAAATGCAAATCAAAACCAAAATGAGATCCCACCCTACTCCAGTCAGAATGGCAATCATAAAGAAAACTAACAACAATAATTGCTGGCGAGAATGTGGGGAAAAAAGAAGCCTCATTCACTGCTGGTGGGATTTCAAGCTTGTTCAACTGCTTTGGAAAGCATTGTGGAGACTCCTAAACAGAATGGACATAGAGCTACCAATGGACCCAGCTATCCCTTTACTAGGCATCTACCCACAAGATGTCACACCACAGCATAGAGACATTTGTGCAACTATGTTTATAGCAGCTCAATTCATAATAGGCAAGAATTAAAATCAACCAAAATGCCCATCCATGGAGGAATGGATAACAAATCTGTGGAATATTTACACGATGGAATTCTACCCAGCTGAAAGGAAAAATGACATATAGAAATTTAGGGAAAAATGGTCTGACTTGGAGCAGATCCTACTAAGCGATCTCTCAAAAGAACAGAGAGCCAAACACTGCATATTCTTCCTCATATGCGGTTCCTAACCAGGTTAACTGTGAACTCTACGCAGACCAGTCAAGAGAAGTGAGAGTTTATGAAAGAGGGGTAAGGGATGGAGGAGAGGGGGATGACTTAAGCATGAAGCTAAACCAAAATGGGTTCACAATCATAAAATCCTCACTTGCATACCTATTGAGCAAGTAGTGGGCGTCATCTGGCAGGAGGGGCCGTAAATAGAAGGCGGGAGAGTCTAAGCCTGTGAAAAATGATTAGTCTGGCAACTCCTGGTCCCAGTCAGTGGCTCCTTCCCTCACTAAGCTGTTGACCATAGTGACCCATGAGATTCTAAAAACAAGACAGGATTCTGTCAAAGCTCTTGAATGCCCTCCACAGGACTGAGGCAGAATCCTGTTGCTGAAGAAACCACAGAAAGCCATCCATCAGCATCGAGAGACCCTGAGACATCCAGAATGTTAACCAGCCCCCAGATGGTAGTTAGGGCAGTGCTGGAAAGCACTGCATAAGCTTCCAGGGGAAGCTGGTCAATGACAGCTGGAGAAAAAAAAAGAACACTGACATGAAACGCAGTCTGCCGCCATGAGTAGGCTGAACACACTTCCTACTGGGAAAGAACAGCGAACCAAGAAAGGAGCACTTGTGCAATGGAGGAGCCAAAGTCTATGGGAGGCAATCAACAGTTTTTAATTCAGCCAAATAACCCACTCGGTGATGGGGATCCTTTAACTGGAACTGGGGACTCAGGGCGAAATACACTGAGAACCAAACTTGTGGGCCCCCAAAGAGAGATGCACTATACGAGTGATTTACAGAGAGGCTACTCACAACAGAATCTAGCTAATTCAGAAATATGTATCTCAATTAACCTATACTGATCTCACTCTTCGATGGAGATTCTGTTTGTATCTTTCAGATTCCAGCAAGAGAGCTGTGGCTCTTCCAACCCTACCAATGAACAGCAGGCTAATAGCTGACATTCTTGCAAGAGATGAGCCACACCAGACCTACCATGGAGGATCCATATGGAACCCCACAGAGAATGGTGGGACAAACAAGAGACCCATAACCACAGCCAATCAGTCAACACAGGATAAGCCAGACAGACACCAGTGATTTTCAACAGAACCTAAAGCAGAAGAACAGAGACCCCCCTAAGACCTCAACAATAAAGCAGCCTTAATTCTCACCCACCATGACTCAGGGAACTGAGCGGAAGATGGGGCAGAAAGATCGTAAGAGCCATGGTGGGGGAGAACTCCCAGAGACATCCACCCCCAGTAACATCACACTAAGGCAGGTGGAACCGGACTGGCTCCTAGACTATCCATAATCCTCTACCCCCATGGACTGATCCAGACTGCCCACGGAGGAGGATATCCAGTTAATTGGGGATAGGGAAGAGGGGCATTGGGGAAATGGGGATAGAAACTCATTATTTGTTCATTAAATTTATCTCATTTTGGATAAAAAAATCACCCAAGAGAAATGAATGAATGAGACATTTTTGGAGGGAGATGTTGGAATTGTTCTCAAACTAGTTTGTGGTAGTGTCTATACAGTTTTTAAAAAGTTACTAGGAAGTCACTAAATTAAACATTTAAATAGGTAAAATTATTGCATATCATATACATCATTATTCAGAATATTTTTATTGTTATATAATTCATTACATGCTTTTCTCCTTACCAAACATAGCATTCAGAGGTAGTAGGGGATATTGTAATCTACTTGTTCTCCATACTTAATGGTCTTTAGCTCAAACATTCCCTATTCTATGACTGGAGGTAATAGCTCCAATATACAGCTTTTAAATTGGGGAAGGCATACAGCTTTGAGCAAAGCTGAGGGGCAAGCTGGGCATAGCAAAGCCAGCAAAGAGAGAGTTCAGGGAGAACAGGAGCAGATGAGAAGCTACTTCTGTGCTCCAACCTCAGCAATGGAAATGGAGGGGCGCCCACATGGCCTGCTTTTTTGAGAACCAGCATCCAGCATGCCCATCTGCCACTTCCTGTCTTGGCCCTGCAGCCTCTCTCTGTGCTGCCCTCTCCTACTTCTAATTTGTCTTAAGTCAGTGCCTCTTCACCTGTACTCTTGTCAGTCACCTGTGCATAAAGGTCTTCTCTGGCCACACCTTCTGATGTGGCTTAATCTCTATGTGTCAAATTTCCAGCCAAGGATAATCCTGTCTTCCAGTGGTTACTTTTCATTCGCTTATGAAATGTCTTTCTTGGTCTTGTTTACAAACCTAAGATTGTTAATTTGTAATTGACATTACTAAAGGAAATAAATGTAGTTTAGAAGCCTGAAGAATAGTGAAGTCTAGCTGGCTCAAGACTTGATCATTGACTATTTCCTCTCTTCAACTTCATCCAGCCTCTATATATCCAGATAAGATTATTAAGAGAGGTGAAGCTCTGGGCCCTGCAGATAAATATATACTTATGATACTGATGGGTGCAGTTCTCTATATTTTATTTTTATCATGCTGGGGATAAAACTCAGGACTTTGCATCTATTGGCAAAGGCATTGAGCTACATCCCCACCTGATGGGTGCAGTTCTGAAGGTAAAGAATCATCAGAGCATGTATGAGATTGGCATACAGTGCTTGTTTAAAGTGAAGCTACTTAAAACCTACTTCAAATTTAAAAGGTCCCCACAGGCCTGTCTGCCTGCTGAATAACTGGGAGTTTTGAATTATATTTGACTTTTACTATAGAAAACTTATAGGGCTTTGCAAATTCTGGCTGATAATTATTGAGCAGTTGTTACATTCCAGGCACTTTACTCCGCTGTCACAGTGACCCTATAAGGTAGGTTCAATAATTATCCCATTACATACATGAGAAGCACAAGACACAAAAGGTAGTCTCTGCCCAGAGTGACAGTTAATAACCAGGGTTCCAACCCCGGTCTTCCTGATTCCAAAGCCAGTGTGTTTCATTGATATATGATGCATCTAAACAAACCTCATCATAATAGATATTTTACAGAAATGGTCACTCTCATCATTACAAATGGGAAGGCTGTGAGGGGCAAGGGCATGTGGCCCTTGGTAAAGAGTAGGCAGGAAGATGTTTCCTTGTAGATTCCTGTCCTTGAGCCATGTCCTCCTCTGTCTCCAGCACTTCACAAATTCTTACTAAGTCAGGTGACTTTCTTAAGCAAGCCCCTTAAAACAGGCCCCCTTCCTTTTGTAGGGTACTCACCTGTGTCCTAGCTACAGCTTCTTCTGGCAGCCAGAACACTGCAGATTCTCATTTGCTGGAAATCACTGGCTCAACTGAAAAGGAAAGGAAAGGTCCATTTATGTTTAGGGGGACTAGGTAATTAGATCTGATTAAGAAGCAGCTTTGTTTGGTTTACATTAGATTCAAAGGTTTTTGGCATCAGTTCCACTGAAGAAATACAGAAAGGATTATAGATCAAGAACATCATCCCATAATTCATCTCAGCATGTATTTTGAGTAAGCAAAACTAGTTATTTGACTCAAGGTGCATCTTTAATCTCCCCCTTTGGTATGTTTTTGAATTGTTTGTCTTAATCTGACATCAGATCAGAGTAGAAGGAAGAATGACAAATCCTGAGAATGAGTGAGCAATTTGCAGAGCCAGATGCCTACAGTCTTTCATTATGAAGATGTATGTGGCTGGCACTGTGTTCACTGTGCAGAAAACCTAGTCCTGATCCTAATGATAACCCAAAAGTCACACAGACAATCCTGCAACATACTGTAACCTCCTCTGTTCTCCACTCCAGGTTCTTTCTTGACTCTTGAGTTCAATCATTTTTACTTTCCCTGAATAAGAAATACCTTAGGGACTGGAGAGATGGCTTGGCAGTTAAGGTGTTTGCCTGCAAAGCCTAATGACCATGGTTCAATTCCCCATCATCTACATATAGCCAGAAGCACAAAGCGGAGCATGCGTCTGGAGTTCATTTGCAGTGGTTGGAGGCCCTGGCATGCCCATATTCTCTCTGTGTGTCTTTGTTTCTCTATGTCTCTCTTCTCTCTGCTTGAAAATAAATAAATAAAAATTTAAAATGTACCTTGGGCTGAGGAGATAGTTCATCAGTAAAAGGCATTTGTTGGTAAAGCCTGTACCCATATAAAGCACCCACCCAGTACCCACATAAAGCCATAGACACAAAGTAGCACATGTATCTGGAGTTTGTTTGCAGCAGCAAGAGGCCCTGATGTGCCAATTCTATCTCATATATATACATATATATATATATATATATATATATATATGTATATATATATATTTTTTTTTAAAGAAAAGTCCTTGAATCCCAGCATTCAGGAGGCAGAGGTAGGAGGATCTGTGAGTTCAAGGCCAGCCTAGGACAACAGAGTGAGTTCTAGGTCAGCCTGGGCTAGAGTGAGACCCTACCTTAGGAAAAAAAAACACAACAAACAAAAAGAAAGAAATGTCTCAAAACACTTTAATCTTCTTGACAAATTTATGTAAAATAAGGTAATTATTTTCCAGGTCTTGGCTGTGAGCTTCTCCATAGAAGGCACTGTACCTGCCACTTCCCACTGGTGATTCCTAGTCCTGATAAACTGGCAAACAGGTATTCTTATTTCTATTTTTAGGAGATAAAAGAACAGTAAAACTTAAAATGGGGACCAGCGAGATTGAAAAATTCTGTCTGACTCAAAATTCCCATGTGGGGTTGGAGAGATGACTCAGTGGTTAAAGGAACTTGCTCGAAAAGTCGGCCAGCCTGGGTTTGATTCCCCAGTACCTATATAAAGCCAGAAGCACAAAGTGGAATATGTGTCTGGAGTTTGTTTACAATGGCAGGAGGCCCTGGCATGCCCATTTCCTTTCCCTCTTTTTCTCTCTGCTGGCAAATACATAAATATTTTTTTCGTGATCCCTGCACTTTCTTCTTCTATGTTGGATTTGGAGACTCTTTTGGCTGCATGAATAACTATTTATCTTGACTCTTAAATGCAAGCAAAAAAACCCAAGACATAACTCCAAAAAAAATAAGATGTGTGAACCTTGTTCTTTAGAATCTTATCATTCAGTCAAGAGAAAAGGAGAACATACTTAACTTCTGTACAGAATGACGCAGGTGGTAAGTGCTGGAGGATTTGGTAAGGACATAGTTCACCTGAACTAATGGGGGGTTGCTTGCCCATGTAATGTAACACCTAATGCCACAATGGAGCAAAGAGAAAGCAAGGCTTGGATAATCAGAAGAGAGGGAAGAACATTCTATAAAGATCTGGAATTCCAACCGACCGTAGGCCGATACCTGAGATTCTGGCAAGAGAGGAGCCACCACAGTCATACGGTGGAGGATCCATATGGAACCCAGCAGAGAATGACGGGATGAACAAGGGACCCACAGCCACAGACATTCAACCTACACAGGATAAGCCAGTGAGACAGAAACCAACGATTTTGACCCCTAAGCTCACAACCTTAAAGCAGCCTTAATACTCATCCACCACGACTCAGGGACCTATGCGGAAGAGGGGGCGGAAAGATTGTAAGAGCTGTGGTGGGGGAGACTATCCAGAGGCATGGCACCCTTCAGCAACAACACACTTGAGCCAGGAGATCCGGGCTGAGTACTAGGCTATCCAGGGCCCCCTGCCACAAGGACTGATTCAGATGGTACACGGAGGAGGATATCCAGCTGATTGGGGATGGGGAGGAGGGGCATTGGGGAATTGGGGATAACAACTCATTGTTTGCCCACTGAATAATGTAACACATTATGGACAATATATATTTAAGATTAAAAAAAATAAGCTACAGAAAAAAAAAAAGATCTGGAATGAAGAATGCTAAGCCAAAGAACGAAAAAGGGACGGAAATCTGGCTGGAAGAATGGGTTTGTGCCTCAAGACTAAGGGATTTGAAGGCTATAGCAATATTGTTTTAATAGTAGCTCACAGTGACACTTCATAAATTCAAATCCCATCAAGACATAAGGAAGTTATCTGGGCACTGTTTCTGCTATGTGTAGAAACATGCTCGTTTTAAAACCATTATTTAAAAAAAAGATAAGGGGATGGGCTGGAGAGATGGCTCAGCGGTTAAGGCACTTGCCTCCAGTGCTTAAGGCTCTGGGGTTCAATTCCCCAGTACTCACATATGCCAGACCCACAAGGTGGTGGCCCTTGTGTGCACAGTCTCTCTCTCTTTCTCTCTCTCTCTCTCTCTAGAAAAAAAAAGATAAGGAGAATTCCAACAGAGCCATGGGACAAACATAGGCTTACAAATATTAGAATTTCTGGGTTCTGCTTATAGTTTTGTTTCACTTATTCTTTTAGAAGCAAATGGAACATATTAAAGCTCTTCTGAATAGGATTGAAACTAAGAAAAATATATAAACTTCTCATCCCTATCACTATCACACAAAGCTCAAGATCCTGATTTTGCTCCTGAAGTTCCCCTTCCAGATCATGCTATGCTGGAGACACATTAGGCAGTAAGCATGGTGATGATGTCTCGCTCTCTTAGTCTAGTAGGAGTGATGATGTTAACTGCCTTAATCACTTTCAAGCTGTACAATGTGACTTTTTATTACCATTGCAAGTTCTTTTCTGCTACCTGGACCACCTGAAAGCTTTCCAGCATGTTTAATTGCACAGTTTTCAGTGTATACATGATTGAGTTGAACCACTATTTATGCTGATTTTAAGAAAGCAAATGTCTTCATCATTTTTCCCAACCTCCCTTAGCTCCAATTTGGACTTAAAATTTTCATTTCACTAACTTGTGGAGCATAAAAGATTTGATGTTGATGTTTAGCTATCTCAGTTTATAAGGGCAAGTGTAAAACAGCCCCATGGGCTCCTGTGGCAGCACTGGGGATGCACTGAGCAACTGCAGAAGATATTCAGGCCCACTGGCTCAGCAGAGCCTGGCACAGTCCATTCCATGGAAGATGGAGCCACAGAACATGTATTATTCCATAATAAGATAATGCATTCATATACTCTTGCCTTACCTATTTGCCTCACTTGTAGGAAGGCAGCCATCTAAAATTCAGAAACGAAAGAGGGAGAGAGTTCATAAATTCAAAAATTCAATTTACTCTTATGTGTTATTCAGAGTCTCCCAGACCCTTGGAATTTTCCTTTATCCCAGGTTTTGGATAGCATCACCCACATGATATTCCCTGGAAGGAACAGCAGAACAAGGCTGACAGGAAATCCTTTGAGTCTAATACCAGAGCCACCAAACCACAGTTCTTGCCTTATAAGGGCCATATATTGTCGTCATGTTTTCAATTAGTTGTTCATTTTTTCAACATTTCTTGTATATTTCCCATAAGATGAGCAAACACTGTCTTTATGCTCAGATTGCTCAGTGTCCAATCAAAGAGACAGGAAAGCAGCCAGACTTCACAGCCCAGCAAGAGCTGTGTTGGGCCTGGGAGCAAGGGACTCGGGGCAAGGAGAGGCCGCAGAGGACAGAAAGGTTCCCAGGAAGCAGTGGTATCCAGGAAAACTGAAGGATGTTGGGGAGCCATCCAGGTTGGATTTTCACATGGGAGCAAATGCAGAGGTAGCAATTGAGGAAGTGCATGTAACCTTGGCAAAATTAGGAACAGTGAGGGAGCTGGAAGAGGGCCAAGTGATCTGTGGAAGTCCAACTTTCAGAGTGACCAACCAGGGGTGTCCTTCTCATAATCTAACATAGTGGAGAGTGTGGACATGGAGAATTCAGGAGTCTCTATTAAAGGTCATCTCCTTGCTTGGCAGTGAGGAAACTTGAATGTAGACTGGTTCAAAATGCATAAGATATAGGAGGCAGAGAGTCTGCAGTCTGACAATTTCATTTCATGTCCCACAATATGACTAGGAGTTCCCTAAGATCATTTTATTTTGTTTGCTTTCATCTCCACATCATATTCCTTCCTCACAGATCATATACCTAAGGTATCCCCTTAACATGTATAGATGCTGGTCCACTTTAAAATTTGATCTTAGTGCACATCAGTAATCCTTGCACTTGGGAGTTCAAGGCCAGCCTGGGCTACATAGCAAGACCCTGTCTCAAGAAATAAGTACATAAATCAATAAGACAATTTTCCCTTTTTGAGGACTGGTTTTATTTTCATTATATGTTCAAGAAACCTGAGGCTCTTATATTATATAACAAAGCTACAAGATGAGTCAGTACAGAGAAAGAATTAGATTGAAGGTCTTCCAAAAGTTGGTTTGGGACACGTGTTTGGAGTTCTGTGAAGAAGAGTAACTTCTCTGTGAACCCTGATTTCAGCGTGTGTAGGGTGTGTGAATTGTGGTCTGCTCAGGGATTGATCTAAGTAAAGCTCCAAATAGGAAGTAACACTAGCAGTAGGTATTGTGAAAGGGCTTGGTACTCCCAAGCACTGAGTGAACCATTTGCTTCTATATTTCTTCCTATAACCAAGAACCAGAAACAGGACTATTGCTATGCTTTCTTTTTCATCAATGACCCTCAGCTCCAGATCTCCTTGGAGATCTACTGTGTTCTCTGGTGCTGCCTTTAATGACCACTGGCTCCTAGTTTAACTATTGTAAATCTAGTATGGTGAGAATTACCTGCTTCACACCCTTTTGGGATGACGCTGATTCCTCTCCTTTTTCCAGAACATTCCACCTCAGCAGGTGCCCATCCACAGGTGTGGAACCTGGAGCTTATATAATTTAGGTTGCAGGGAGAAGTGATTTTTATTTATTTTTTAAAGGAAGGATCTCACTCTAGCCCAAGCCCTGGAACTCTCTAGCCCTGGCTGGCCTTGAACACCACACCCAGCGGCAGTGAACTTTAAGAAAAAAAAGTATACAAGTCTAAACCAAAATGAATAACTACTTAGAACAAGGAAAGAAATCAGTCAGCCTTAGAGATCTGGGACTTCACCTAAAATCTCTTTAGATGAGTTACCAGGAACACCTACACAGGAGCACTTCCCTATTTCAGCATTCTCCACCTACAGGCACTCCATCCCACCCCTGCCAGAACTCACAGAGCCCTGTGCAAATGAGGGCCCTGAAGCATACACTTCCTTGGCTTTCCTTTTCACCTAGATGTGGCACCACTGGCAACAGTTGAGGAGAATGGCTTGGATGTAATTCCTTGCTTGCTGGAACAGTTTCACATGGTACCTGTTAGTTTTGGCTAATAATTCCCTTTGCATTCTCAAAAACAGTCCTGGTTTGCAGGCCTCATGATAGGTTCACCCTATTTGTGTTGGTCCCTTCTGTGACCACATGAGTTTGGCCCAGATGGGAAGCTTTCAATTCTAACTTTAGCACCTCTGCTGGCTTTCTGCCTTGGCTGTGCCTGGCAGAATCTGTTTCCCAACCTTAAAGTGGGGGGTGATCACATTGACCTACTTTTAGTGGGTTGCAAGGAGGGTTCTGCTGTTTTTTTTTTTTAATGTTGTTTAAAGGCACTGTTTCAGTGTTATATAAGTTTAAAGTTTTTTTTCTAACTAGTCATTTCTGTGGACAGCTTCGTTCACTTAGAGATTTTAGACACAGTAAAGAGCAGGATTAAACCCACTGAGTTGTCCCTGTCTGCTGTCTTCACAGAGCTCTGCTCACCTGCAGGGTGGAGCCACCAGACATTCCGGTCTCTTAAGAAGCCCATCTGGGTGCCAGTCCTTTGGGTGAAATGTACCATCTGAATGTGTTGTGGATCAAAGGAAGTTGGTCTCGGCAATAACTTGGCCTTGGAGGGTCACACAGTAGCAATTCATTATTGCTTGTGAAGGGCAGACAGGAGGACAGCAAGGCAGAAAACCTGTGACCCCACAAAAAGCTGGGCTAGTGAGGATGGCAGGTGGTTCCCCTGTGGGTGGGTAGGCTATGCATCCAGCTTCACGCTCACAGCCTTTGAGTCACCCCAATAACCAGGCTTATTTTCCCTTCCAAAGTCACATGGGATGTCGAGGTAACTTCACAAAGTTATGGCTTAAAAGGCAGTTTGTTCTGAGTGCTGATTTGAGCACATAAACAGTGGTGTGGTTAAATGCCACGCTGTGTTTAGAGTAATTATACTGCAGCCTTGGAATGTGGTGATGTGAAAGCCCATGGCAGCAAACAGTGGATGCCATTGGAGAACTCTGGGTCATCGAGTCAGCTGGGCTGTGGATGCTGCTGCTTCCTCAAGTTACTATTTCCTACTTGGAAACTCTCTGGGAAGACCATAACTCAAAGACAAGTGTGGGTACACTGCTCAGCTCTCTAAGGATGGGGCCAGCTTGCAACCAAGACTTGCAACATGGCTTGGGAGCCTATAGTTGCTCACACTCCATGTGTGGAGCCCTTGAAAGACAGCTGAGTCCCATCAGGGCAGTAGTGGATTACGTCTGGCATTATCCTCACAGGTCTTGCAATGGGAAGGCTGCCACTATTCAGCCTAAGAAATCCCAGCAGAGGAAGGACAGTGGAGAAGGCAGATGTTCTCAGGGAGGTCAACATCCCTGGGAGTCAAGAAATAATGGCTGTGGGTTTTAGGCTCCAAGGGCCCAGAGAAATATGTGAGTGGTAGCCTAACTTCCTTCTAAGTAGAAGGATCTAGGATGAATCAAACTTTTCTCACTTGGGACACACTAGAGAATCAGACCTTTCTCAGAGAAAGGGATATAGTTGTCACCCCTTGTGCCCCTTTATCCTGGCACCTAACCCTCACCTGTGTGCAAAATCACTGGAACTTCTTTTGTGGTCTGGGCAGAATTATTTTTCTTTATCCTCACAGACTTCCTTCGTAAGTTACTGCTGGCATCTGTATTCATGCTAATTAGCATCTCTTGATAGATTTATTTCATCCAGTTGTAAATTTTAGAGAAGTTCCCAGGCCAATTTAAAAGTAGAAAGCACAGAAATCAGGTTTGGATGGCCTCCATAGAGCAAGTCAAGCCAAATCCCATGGGGTTCAAACACTTCATTCCCAGAGAGAAGAACTAAGGTCATTGAAGGGTATAGACCAAGAAGAAATCTCATCTGGACTGTTTAGTTCCCTGGCTTCATTTTTAAAATAAGAGACTTGGGACTCATAAAGGCGAATAGCCTGTCTTATCACACAGCTCTTTGCTGGTCACTGCTGAAAGTGAAGAGAATGGGTAATGCTATTTACTTCAGAAGAAATGTCTATTATCTGTGACACAGTACACAGTTGTCATAAGGAAAGGTCTTGGCTATTAGTCTTAAGTTCATTTTTCCTTTTACTTTCCAAATATTTTTAATGGAGTAGTATTAAATCCGTAAAGAAACGGTATTTCAGGCATTACAAAAATATACAAAGTATGGGCTGGAGAGATGTCTCAGCGGTTAAGGCACTTGCCTCCAGTGCCTAAGGCCCCGGGTTCAATTCCCCAGGACCTACATATGCCAGACCCACAAAGTGGTGGCTCTGGTGCTCTCTCTCTCTCTCTCTCTCTCTCTCTCTCTCTCTGTCTCTGTATCTCTGCTTGAAAATGAAAATATTTAAATATATATATATATATATATATATATATATATATATATATATATATATATATATATATATACACAAAGTAGCTGACAGCATTTTGGTAAAGCAGGCTGCTAGGAAATAGGAAGCTCCCTAAACATCTGGATGGATCTGTGTCCTAGGTTCCAAGCATACTCTGTCCACTAGGTATAAACCTTTATGCTCAGAGTGTGGGGAGATCTTGAGTCTTTTAAAGTACTGGGGTACCGGCTCCTCTGTAAAGCAGTAAAGGCAGAGAGTTAGTTTTGTGGGGAAGAAATCTTGCTTGCCACACTTATGACGGCTCTTCCAAAATGGCATTTTTTTCTCGTTATGATTTACTAAGTTTATTCGAGGGAAATCCAGGAGCCACTCTTCTTTCCTCTTTCGTCTTCTCTCCCCTTTACTCCTTTCTCCTCCCTTCCTTTTTGTTTCCTTCCTTCCTTGCCTTTCTTTTGAGCCCTTCTTATTTTCTCTGTTCCTCTATTTCCTCCTCTTTTCCTCTTTCTCTCTGTTTCTCCCTCCTCTCTCCTCCTATATGCCTCAAAGCGCAGCTTTTTGATTCAGTATATAACCATCTACAGTAAATATGTAAGGGATAATGTGTTAGCTATTCACATGTGAAACTTGGCTTTCTGTGCATTTGCTAAAACAAGTATTTCTTCATATGTTCAATTTCTGCATCAGTACAAATTCAGGTTTCAATGTAAAAAGAAGTCTCTTTGTTTTACTGAATCAAGAGCAGGAACTCTCTTAGTAAGAATCTTATGTCATGATAAATTTCTATCGTGTATAGAATAGTGGGTTCAAATTGTGCCATAATCAAATTTTAAACTTAAGTTGGGAAAATTTAAAATTTAAATCAGAATTTTAAACCATCCAAGTAAAATCAGGAATTATAAATCATCCAATGTTTGATGATAATTTTGTCTCGTAACTAATTATTCCTTAAACAGAGGGAGTTCAAGGCTCATATAAACTTCTTTAGTACTACAAATATATTTCCATATTTGCACATATGTATTTGGACATATACATTTCACATTAGATGAAGCTGTCAATTTGTTATACTATGAGTTAACTGAATGCAATGAATTAAAATCATTTCCGGGGCTGGAGGGATGGTTCAGTGGTTAAGGCACTTGCCTCATGTGCCTAAAGGCACTAGGTTCAATTCCCCAGGACCCACATAAGCCAGACCCACAAGGTGGTGGCCCTGGTGCTCTCTTTCTCTCTCTCTGTATCTCTCTGCTTGAAAATGAATAAATAAAATATTTTTTTAAAAAAATTGGGCTGAAGAAATGGCTTAGTGGTTAAGGCATTTGCCTGCAATGCAGAAAGACCTGAGTTTGATTCCCCAGTGCCCATATAAAGCCAGATTCACAAGGTGGCAATGTGTCTGAAGTTCATTTGCAGTGGATGGAGGCCCTGGAGCACCCCCATTCTCTCTCTCTCTCTCTCTCTCTCTCTCTCTCTCTCTCTCTCTC